>JAIPRL010012636.1:0-11783 GCA_025469235.1 Pemphigus obesinymphae | reverse complement strand
TTATGCGGGGCTTACACACACTAATATTAATTTACACACGCACACACATACACGGCATTTTCACATTGTTCAAAAATTGCCTATACAATAACCCCTTAAAACACGCCCGCAGAGAGCCGCCTTAATCAGTTGTGGAAACGTTCAACTAGCGCTTAATATCATACTGGTGACATCGAATTACGCATCCTTATGCGTATGAGGATAATATTATAAAACTATAAACGCAATCAGGCGTGTATTTGAAGGGAGGGGCGATAAGAGCGTTCGTCTCCCCTCCCCCCCCCCAAAAGCTCATGTGATATTATACCAAATTAGATAATTAATTACTTGTGTTATATAACAATACTATTAATACCCAACCACTACGGCACTTTAAGAACCGTGATTAATTATTATAATTTCGTAAACTACAAATTTTGGTGATATCTTAATAAAAACGTGATATATTTTATATAATAGAATTAATATAAATTGGTCCTCCGCCGTGTATTCATCATTATCTAGCGGTGAATTTTATTGGTGCGATAATATTGTAGTGTTACCCGTTAACTGAAAAATCAAATTTGCCGTTGTCTGTTTTAGTTTTGGCAAGCCCTCTCTGTTGTACTATTGTAGTAATTTACACTCGTTATTATGAATAAATAAAAATGTCTAGCAGGAATAATATGCTAACGAACTGGCTGCCAAAAGAGCCTTAAGGTAGGAAAAACCTATTAAATGTATTAGTTGAGAAAATAGTTGTCTGATGTATCAGAGAAATGGTCATTCCAGTAGAAAAAATAATATAAAATGTTGCTAAAATTAAAAAATTAAAAATAAATTTAATAATGAAAAAACCAAAATTATATTGCTTATTAAAATGTATTTGTTTATTTACAAGAGTTTATTATGTGTACATTTTATATTTGTATTATTGGTTTAGGTACTATTAGTTTAAATAAATATACATTTTTGGGTCTAGAATATTTCTAAAAAATTATCGTCCTCCCCCTCCTCCTAAAACTATGATCAAGATACGTGCCTGAACGCAATAGTTACATAGCATACATGTTTATTATTAATTATTTTTTATATAAATAGCACTATATAACAGAACAGCGAAATAATTATTTAATCTTCAACATCTGCACTTTTTATCTAAACATGAACTTGATGTGATACCGCACAGTCATACACTATAGGTACTGCATCAGTGCAGGTAAATTATTATATATAGCAAAACTGGATATTTACGCGTTAAAAAGTTATAGGTAGTTAAGTTATTTAAAAATTTTTTTAAACTCTTTAACTTTTTTGAAACTATAACTAGGTAATTGTTAATTTAATTACCTAGTTGTAATTCAAATTAACTTATAATTAACAAGTTAAATTTCAAGTTTTTATCAGTAAGTTAATTTCAAATTGTCGGTATGCAAATTATTATTTTTTTCATTCATAAATAAACACCAGAATAAACACTATTAAATATAGTAAATTTAACAACTTTTGTAGAGATTATGTTCAACAATGCCAAAGATAATTTGAAAAATTCAATAACTTTGGTTCTGTATTTTAATAATAGAATATTTTAAGGTTATTTTTATTGTAATTGGTAATTACTGGAACCCTGTGCTACAATCATCATATTAAAAATTTTATTTTTTTTTGATTAAAAATTTAAAAAACTACAATTTTTATCAAGATTTTTTCAAAATCCAAAATAATAATTTTTTACCATTATTTCTTAAAAAAATGTTGGTGTTAGAAATACTTAGTAATGATTAGTCGTTGATTTTCTAAAAAAATTTTGTTAATGAAAAATTAAATTGGTTCTAAAAAAACAATTTTAAAAATATTTAACAGAACAAAATTTATTCCATTTAACAAATAGTCCTGTTACACTTTGTATACTTATAGCAAGAGACTAAATAATTTTAAATTCCGAGGACTTAATTGGTTTTAAGATGATATGTTATTTATATGTTTAAATATATTTTTGACATTTATTTTTATAACAGTTTTGAAATAAATTTATAAATAAAATTATAAAATAAATAAATAATAATAAATAAATATATAATACATTTATAAAATAAATCAGTTTTGATAGCAAATTGGTTCTAGTTGGCACTTAGAAGAAGTCATTTTTCGATCTCCCCAGCAGTTATCTTAAGCGTATAGAAAAACTATTCTTTTTAACAGAAATATTTATATGCGGGTATTTATAAATGTATCTAGATGAAATAATAAAATAATGTAATATATTATATTATATACTTATCGAACTTTGCACAGAACTGTTTTTCTAATACAATAGTTTATCATTGCTTCCAAATGTAAAACAATAATAATACACTATCCTGTCTAAGGACAAAAAGAACGATGGACCAACTTTCATCTGTAACCGAACGACTTTTTTTATACCTTGGGTCTATTCCCCTCTAACTTAAAGCTTCACCTAGATGATATATATTTTTTAAATTAATTCACTTCAGTTAAAATATTAAATAGTAGATTTCAAATTTATAATATAAATTGATTTATGTCGATTGTTAAATATTAATATTAATCATTTTGATAATTTAAAAGTTTTCAAAACTTATCTTAGGTATATTGATTTGTCAAAGTTAATATGATATAATACACGATTGTTTTACTATTTATTATATTGTTATAATGGTGTATTAATGTGAACAATGGATTTATTATTATTTTTTTTTATTATTATTATATTTTCTAAATTTATGTACATTCTTTAGATGATAGAACTCGCTCCCCCAGCACAAGCTTTGCTTTTAAGGGGTGCCGCAATAAGTTACCCATTGTATTTATGTAGATTTTCTTGTATTATTTATGTTTGTTGCAATAAATAAATAAATAAATAAAATTTCAAGATAACTTTTAACTGAATTGAGTTAATAAAAGTTTCAGATTGACTTTTACATTTTAACTAGGTACCTCCATAATTTGCATAACTTTTATTAATTATTTAACTTAATTAAATGTAAAAAAAAAACATTATTAACTTGTCCAGCCATGTTATGCTGTAGTGACGTATTTGCTGAGGCTCCAAACTCTAAACTCTAAAGGCAGGGACGAGCCTAAGAAATATTTGTGAGGGGAGGGTGTCTGAATTTTAATTAGAGACCAAAGTAATAAAAACAAAAATAAAAAGGTCATCAAAGATTTCAACAATTTTCCGACTTGCAAAAAAATGTTAATAAGCAAGAAAACAACAATTTTTGACCAATTTTACGACTGAAAGAAAAAAAAACGGCAAATAATTTTAAAAAATACACACTTTGAGTTTATGACTAATTTCATTTGTAGTGGGATGTGTAACGCCCCTCCTCTAGTATCGTCTCTGTCAAGGTATTGGACCCTCCATCCAGAACCAAAAAAGGATTTAAAAATACGTTATAATTATAAATCCTCATTTAGTTATTTATATTAAAAAGTAATGTATTATTAAGTATTTATTTATATTATTTTAGTATTTTAGACTGAAACAAGTTTTTATTTACGAAACAAAGATAACATATTTTTACAAACCTACCTATTTATGTATTTTTTTTTTTTTTTTTTTTATAAAAATAAAAAATATTGATCTTATAGTTCATTATGAATAAACAAAAATATAATAAATAATTGTATAGGTAAACTATATTAAGGCATCTACTAATACTAACATTAATATAGTATTACAACAATATATTATTGTATTTAAAAATAATTCCTATTTTCAAAAGTTCTGGTATGTATAACTATTAATATTAGGTGAAATAGGTTACCATTGATGATGTTGTATCGATAATATTATAACTTTCATTTTATTATTGGTTATAATTAATTTAAGTAAAAATAAATTAAACTAACAACAAAATATATTTATTTTACCAATTTGTGGTAAGCAAGTTATTTTACATTAATTAATGTATAATGTTGTTTTAACTTACGATTATTTATAAAATTAACATTACAATGGCATTAATTTAACAACATGTTTTTAGTAAAAATTGATTTTAATCCTGATAATCGAGAGTGAAGTTGACGTGTTCAATGGGTCCATGGGCTGTATGTTTAATTATTTTGTATTATTATTTAATAGTATTAATTAATACTTATTATTAAGGTACCTATTATAATTATTTTATTTGATTTCATGAGATATTAGTAAACAATTAACCAAAAATTCTCCATTCCATCAAGATCTGCATACGCCTATACCTATATGTATAATTATTAGTTCTTACTTTTTTTTTTATAACCAACTATCAAGTCTGTCGGAAATATATATATTTATATTAAAACAATAGTAGGTAAATACTCTGTTGTTATCACCCAATGTTTTTTTCATATACAGATAAGCTTATATAAATTAGTTTTTATTTTACAAAAATAAAGTTTCAAATGACGTGTATCCTTCTTCTTTTACCATTTCGTGTATTTTCTTAAAATGCCTATTCAGAACCTCCTAAAAACCATACGTATGAAGTCATTTTATATGTTTAAAAGTCTAACGATCTACTAATCATATTGATATTATCAAAGCTATTATAATACTGTTACAACCGCCAAAAGCAGATTATAATAGTAAAATCTTTTTATTATCAGATATAAGTTCTATTTGGCTCAATAAGCACCTATAATTAATAATATTTTAATATTAACACTTTATATAGGTACATATACACGAGGAAGGACACTATTCAAAAATTTAGAACTTAACAAAGTACAAACTATAAATGAAATCGCTTAATTCAATGTTTAAACTATTATAGGCGGTATTATGCAACATAGCAAAATCTACGTACCATATTTTAACCATAGTTTATTTATATTTAATATTAGAGTACCTAAATGTACCTAAAATCAAATGTATAGAGTAGAAGATACACTGCAGTGCTCTAGAATGGAGATTTTTTAAAAACATTTTTATTTAAAAACTAGTTACAAACATTTAAAAAAATAATTAAGTAATAAAAAATATAATAATATAAAAAAATATAAAAAAATGCATATTTTTAATCTCATGAAATATATTATTTAGATTCAATTTAATATATTATTATTAATTATATTGAATTCAATCCGCAAATGTAAAATTTCAAACACAACGTGGATCCTTCCCTTTCCCTAGAAAAAGAAGGAAAATACGCCACTTATATATCATATAACAATAATTTTTACAATAATGAACAAGGATGACTCATATGGTATTATACAATGAACAGACCAAATTTTGGCCTTCGGAAACTCGTGTAACCGCAGTCCATCGATTATTGGACAAATTGGATTTCTCAAGAGACACAATTGTTGACGAAATAGAATTATAAAATATATTATATAGAAATATAGGTGAACGAAAGAAGTGAGTGGGCGGGTACGATCTTTTTAGGATTAGCTGGAAACAAATACATGTATATATATATAGACGGAACGAATAACCTAATGAACTGATTCACAATTTAGACGATGAAAAATATCATTTGGTTGTGGTGAAAAAAAAAACATTTAAAAATGGTATTGAGATTTAATACAATCGAGTAATATATATTTTTTTTTTCTGTATATATAACTTGGTACATCTATATTATACAAACTTGGGTAAAATATTTTTCAAAATTATCTGAACACATATTCCGAATACTTCCAAAAAAAGTATTCAGAATATGTTTCCGAATGTTTTAAGATAATAATATTATTCCCTGAGTATTTGAAATACTTTATAAAATGTATTCCAAATACATTTAGAATACTTATATTTTTACTAGATTTCCTACCTACCTGATTATAATATTATCATATTTATACATTTTTCCCCCTCGTAATTTAATATAATCCTACAATCGAAAATACACACCTACCTGTTAATCATAAATTATATATAAATTTTAACAATAAACTTTAATATTTTTAATATTTTTATTTAATATTTGGTCATATCTCCGTTCTGGTGAACTTACAAATTTAAAAAATGAACTTACAATTACTTACAAATTAAGGACTTTAACTTACAATTTGTCCGGTTCGATTGGGACGAGGTGGGGGGCTAACTTCACATACGTAATATTGTGTGACTCATTTAAGTAATAAGTGAGTATAGATATATTTTTTTTTTTTTTTTTTATAATAATTGGTATTATATACTGTTGTATATTCGGCTTATATATATATATATATATATATATATATATATTATATAGTATATAATATGTATATACTATATAATATATATATGCACGCCTGTATATAGGTAGTTATAATATATGTCGATGCAGTCTAAATCGACCACGCGATTCGCGCCTCGCCTAAATTCAAAATTGTTTATGTCGCACTTTTATAATTTAATCTGATTATAAAAACCAAAAATGTTTATTGTAATAGTTAGTCTCCTGGAGCGAGAAGTTTTATGCGTATCATTGTGCTCTATGTTTCGATGTTATTAAAGTGTTTTATACCAAGTTTAACTACGGTTTTATTTTATTTTATGGTAGTGTACGAACCTCCGGATGTGTGTTCGTTCTTGATATTTACTTTGATACCTGTCAGTGATTATTGACCTTGGGTGTAGGTATTCAAATTAAACTACCCTGAACTAATCCTGCAGGGAGTCTGCTCCTTAGGCCTTAGTTTTAACTTGGTGCTAACCCTGCCATAGCTAAAGGTTCCTCGAGTATTATTTTAGCGTTTCGAGAATCCAGATCATTCGCTAAGACGTAGGTCCTGAAATAAGTGTAACAGTTGTGTTTTTTGAGGATAATAACGACAAGAGTTATAAATCCTATGTTAAAACGTATTTTTCAAACATTAGAGTGCGTATTATTATTATTTTGTGTTGCCATACGCGTTGATCGGAAAAATTGACAACTATGACAATACCTATATAAGATCTCATATCACTAACCACTGTAATTACTAAATGTATTGTAATAAAATAATATCAATAAATATAATATTTTTAAACTATTTATTTCATCAATAAAAATTATTATTATTTAAGTCAACATATTATTTAAAATTAGAATATAATATTACTGTCTTACTAAATATAGTTCAAAACAAAATAAGATAATATAATATACCTAGGTACCATAAAATATTATGTAGGTACTTCTACACAAATACAATTTACCAAGGAAAAATAATTCAATCATTTTTATAAATGTGATTGAACTTTAATAAAGTATTCGGAATATATTGTATTCAGAATACTTGTAAAAAGTATTCAAAATACTGTATTAAATACTTTCAAAAAAATGTATTTAAAAAATATTCGGAATACTGCCCAAGTCTGATATTATAATATATAATAGTAGTAGGTATATATAAATGTACTCGTATAATGTATATTGTACCTATATATTATATTAGGTATATTGAAACCGATTACGCATGACTAATGATTTGATTTTCTATTTGAAAATTGGACATTTCGTTAACGAAAATTAAGAGAGTGGTGAGATAAAACAAATTAAATTTGTTAACGTAAAAACGGATTTCATTGTAAATGCATATTTTTATTGGAATGAGATATTTTAAATTTGATAAAAACTGTGTACGATTTAGATCATTCTAATTGAAATAAACCCAAATTTATTTTACATATTTAGGAAATAAGTACATATTTTAGTAATTTTTGATTTTTTCATTGATTTTTAACGACGATAAACATTATCTACTTCGTCTAAAAGTGGCTTGAAGCCGTCCAATACTATTGAAATCATTTTGACAAAATAAAAAATGTTATTTCAAATTTGGATACTGAATCAGCCGCAGCTATTGACAAAGTAAATTCACTGATGCAAAATGTCAATTTAAAAAACAACTTGACATACATTTCTGCAAATTTTTGTTTTTTGATTCAGACAATTAAACGATTGGAAACCAAAAACATGTATTTGATAGAAAATATTAGCATTGTAGAAAAAGCTACAGACAAATTAGAAAAAACTCAAGGGCACATGGGAGAAATAGTTAAAAAGAAATTTGCAAATATAATTGAAAAAAATTCTGGATTTAAAACTATTAAAATCATCAGAGATATTTTAATAGGAAAAAATCAACAAGGATCTCTGGACATCGAATTCACTCCTTCTGATATAGTAAATATGAATTACGTCTCTATCACATCTGTTGACGTGGAACGGTCTTTTAGTCAATACAAGATGAGTATTCTTCGACCAAACCGTGGCAATTTTTTATTTGCAAACCTTCAACAAAATGTTGTTTCTCATTGCTTTGTTCCGGAATAATAAGCGTATAGTTTTATAATGTACTTACATTATTTGTATTACTTTTATTTAATATTTATATTTATAAAATATATATATTTTTTTTTTTGTAATTTTCAATACTAATAAATTTTTTCGATATTTACATATTTCGAATTTTTTTTTTTCATATTTCAATAAAAATAGATACGTATTTTGGTTTTTTTTATCACAATAAAGTCCGTTCCCCAGTAATCATTGTTGGTTCCTATTGAGTATATTTTTGGGAGGACGCTGAAAGAAGTCATCCCCAAGGTAGGGTAAGTATATGATTTAAGGACGAAAATAATAATAATATAAATATCTGAGCCCTGACTACATTTTCTTATCAGTGCATTATCGTGTTTTAACATTTACACCATTAAGTTCTTGCCGTTAAACGATATATAACGGCTTATATATTATATTTTCTTTATCGATACGGTTATATATATATACGTACACGCACTACATTTTTTTTTTTTTTTTTTACTTAAATCAACGGACCCAAGGCTCAGGTTCATGTCAAATCGATTAGGAAACCCGTAAGAAAATTAAAGATCTATTGTTGTATCGAAATAATAAGCTCATTTCATTATACATCCGGTGTAATTACCGGGTTATAATGTGGTTATAACACTGTATAAAAGAGAAAAAAAAAACAGGATATACGCGTATAGTTTTTTTTTTTTTTTTTTTTTTCTACAGCATTATGAATATTATTATTAATTAACATAATGTACCTAAACTACCCAATATCGTATTAAAATGCACGTTTCGTGGACAGATATAATATGTATATTATAGGAACACACGACGCGTATGGCCACGGATAATAATAAATAATAATAATATACCGATCAACGGAACAACGGATCACGACGGCACTCGGACGTGATGAGACTCCTCTTGTTGACGATTAAGTCAATGAAATATCGTATAAAACAATCGTGTGCATTTCAAATCGAAAATACGCAATGATATTGGTTTTAATTGTATTGTTTCTCTTCACGTTATATTATTATAATATGGTATACTTGGTCATAAAAAAAAAAAAAAAATTAGTATGGATTATTGGATTTCAACCGATTTGCCTTTTTGTTGTTTTATTTTGTTCTGAATGCTCAGCACGTCGTTTTTTCAGTTTTACAATTAATGCGATTTAAATACCGCACCGGTATATTAGGTAACGAAAGAATGAATATGAACAAAAATTTATCAGAATCCAAAAAATTTAAAGGCGGAAATCATTTAACGACAAATTATATGCGAATAAATACTTTTGGCTAGTATAAAATTCGAAAACTATTAAAACGAGAATTTTTTTCAACGAGAATATTTCAAAATCCATTCCAGGATGACTTTCGTTTACTGCTAACTTGTATCCAAATTTAGCCTTTTTTTCAGCGTCCCTGATTTTTTTTATTAAGAATATTTTAAAATAGAGATGCTGTGGAAATAATAGCACTCCCACGGACCTACCTAGGAAGTTTTACTTTTTAATCACGCTATTTATTTATCCTACGTTAGTATGTTAGTTTTTGTCCAAATTTGGATTGATACGAGTATATTAAAAAATTTAATTTTTATTGAATATAGAAACAGTATAGGTACTTCATCCCAATAAGATTGCATTTCCATCGTAGCCGGGTTGGGCAGGATACTTAAAAAAAAGTATCTAGATACAAGATACACGATAAATGGATTTTCGAAACGTCGATACAAAATATATTACCTATTTGGAAAAGATATAAAACATTATAGATACATAAAAGATACAAGATACAACTATTTAACATTGATTATCTTAAATTTGCTATGCAATTACAATAAATACAATTAATAATGAAAAAACAAATTAAATAAAATGTTAAATGATAATTTATAATATGCAATATATTAATTACTACATAAAGACATAGGGATAAACCGCTAATAAAAATTGTGTACACCAGATTATCAACTATAATTATTATTATTTCCAAGTGTATCATGGATTATCTGTGATAATATTTATTTATATTTATGTATTATCCGAGATTATCAAAGATAATCAAAGAGTATTAAGGGAATTGGAAGCAGCGATTATCAGTCTCTCTCTCTCTCTCTCTATCACACACGTAAAATAGCAATTTAGACCATATTTATTTCCAACGCACCGATGGATCTAATGATGCGATAAGAATTATAAAAATTGATCTGAATTCGTCGTAATATCTACTTTAGATGGACTTTCCCACATATTATATTTTTCTCCCCAAGTCCGCCAAAAATTAAGTTAATATATTGGGACATTTAAAAATTGACATTTTTAATTTTTGTGAAAATCAAGGAAAACATTTTTAAAAAGTGAGAAAGTTGGTCTAAAGTAGATTTTACGACGAATTGAGATCAGTTTTCAGAATCCTTATCGTATCACTAGGGCAATCGGTATGCTGGAAATTGGATTTAGTGTCTTTTCAAATACGGTAGCCGTAATATTGACATGTGTCTGTGCGTGCGAGTGAACACACCATCATTATTATGCCTACGGTGTTTACATACGTCAATAATATTTTATTAGATTAATAATTATACCGATTACCGAGCTACCGAAATCAACTCAAATAAATTTAAAATAATTGATAGAAAACTTGCATTAGTATAATATATTTTCTCAATTTTGTCTTTTTCCAATTTGGATTTGAAAGTGGGAAGGCGATTCAAAATTATTCATTTTTGAAAAGCATAGAATACAACAATAATTTATTAGACAAAAATGAATACCACATAGATAAACAAAAATATACGTTTGACACATAAAATTTAAGCGTCTTAAAAATTGGACAGCACGGTTGTGGATCCCGCAGGTTTTTTAATTTGGGTATAGAGACATTAAAATTAATTTGAAACTATTTAGGTATAAGTAAGCACCTATACCGAAATAATGAATAAATGTTTTCCTACTGAGGTATTTTACGATTAGTATTAGAAATTAGAATGAAGTTATATGGCAAGATACAAAAGAAATTCAAATTTAATTTACTATTTTTAATTTAATATTTGTAAATTTATGTTATTAATTTGAGAATCACCTTGTATATTTAAAACTATATTTATGCTTCATTTAATAATTATATATACGTCACAGTGTTCCCATGTGTCAATGTCATATATGTTACATGTGATGATATATGTCACATTGTGACATATTATACGTATTTTCGTATAGTCAGTATTTTCAACTTATCTTGAAATATTAAAACAATATATTTCTCAATAAACATTTTTTAGAAAAACCGATACTTTTACACAGGAAGCTTATACATTTTTATTAAATAATACATAGCGAAAAACATAAACAGATTTATTTATTTGACATCTGAGAATGTTATACAAGGACCAAAATAGTAAACTATACAATTATTGTTTAATGTTTTATAATGTTATAACTAGAGGTCGGATTTTTATGATTTTACATATTTGTTTCTAGTCTATGCAGTTAAATGGGAGTGAGAAATCTTTATGATTCATGAAACACAGAATTCACAAGAAAAAATTTATTTTGCATAA
>JAIPRL010012635.1:0-11785 GCA_025469235.1 Pemphigus obesinymphae | reverse complement strand
TTTTTACATCAATAAAAAAACTTTAAAATTAAAAAATACATATTTATATATTTAAAAAAATGAAAAATGATCAAAATTGATTATTTTACGAGGTATAACAACAGTTTCGAGAAATTAGTTATTTTGATGCCATTTATGTTATACTTCCAAAGTATATAGGATATTTTAATTTTTATTTCACCATTGTTTTTATCAAAAAAAAATACACCAATTACAAAAAAAAATTTTGAAAAAGGACATTTTTGAAAATTTTATTTTGGAAATTAAGATTTTTTGAAAAATCGGGGTTTTTTCAGATTTTTTTATGTAACTTCCAAAGTAAGTGCGAGCGGCCAATTTTGGAAACACCATTGAATTTGTCGTCGAAATATCCATCTTTTTCAAAAAAAAAAAATTCTCAAAAACAGCTCTGGTACCAAACTGCATTTGTTCCATAATGACATAATAAAATACAGCAGATACCTACTCCGAACATAAGAATAAGTCGCTCGGACTCTTCGTTCTCAAATTTTTATACAACCGTCGTGGTCAAGTCGATATGTTCGAAAGTCCGATTAAACATATAGGTAATTACATCCATTATAATTTAATTCAAATTTTGAAAAATACTACGGAAGTCCTATTCCACGAACCAGTGAGACAGACTTAACTGCCTAATACGGACTCGTCACAGGGTGTTAAATAACGCATAATTTAATTTAATAAAATATGAACCTATAGGTACACTATTTAATTCAAAATGAAGATTCATATAACGGACGCCAGTACGTCAACCTGACGTAACCCAAATTGGTCGAGTTCTACGACAGGCATTAGGAAACCGTGGAGGTATTCTAAGCCCCCCCCCCACCCCCGACAGGAAATAGTACTTAGGTCTTACGTGTTTTAATTTTAATCGAATATTTTTTCGTGGAATTTCTACTAAAATTTATCTTAAAAAACAATTTTGTAATCTATAAATTACTTTAGTTTCTTATACAATATATTAGATGATGCCGTATTATGGGTTTTAATAAAAATGTGTTTACGAAAAATAAACCAAACATTCTATAATATAAAGGCTACTTTTATGTTATTTTAGAACGGTTAAAATTATTTTTATTTAAAATATTTAAATAAATTTATAAAGTATATTTGTGAATGCATTTTATAATATATATTCCAATTCCATTCTTTATTTTTGGAAACAATATATCTATATATGTTAAATAGACGAAAAAGCATTGAAAATTTGTTTTTAAATGTACAAAATCCCTGTTTTAAAAATATACTAATACTTGCTCTTTTCAGCTTTCTTAATAATTTATTTAACCGAAAGGTATTTTAATATTATTAATACGTTGTTGTAAAAAAGTCGAAAGGGATGTGCAATACGATTGAGCGTGGTTATAGGTTAGGTTAGACGTTTGCACCTTTTATGTTTACGATTAAGATCAGATTTGGTTTTTTGTTCGACGTTTCCTTATTAATTTCACATACCTAACACGATTACACTTCGCTATTGTTCGTAATTATCCTCCGATTTGCTTTGAAACATCACGTAGTGTAAGTGTATTTATTTAAATGTATTTTATACATCGCAGTAGTGTAAATTTTATTACGATTATTTTAGTTTTGACTGTTGAATAATCAATATCAATATAACGTAATAATAATTAGCGTACGTGCACAAATAAATCATAACAACCTTCTTCTCCGACAGTTTGAGAAACACTACCATAGAAAATTCTGGGGCAGTCTCTTTCTCGATTATCCTTGTATATAATACATCACACACACGTAGGATAGTTTTTTTTTTTTTTTTACCACACAGTGATCGAGGTAGTAGTGATAATATCGTGATTTTTTTTTTTTTTTAGAGTTCGTTAAGATGTGGCGATGACCCGCGTCCAGTGTGCCGTGACGAAAATCTTCGATATAAATACAATTTGAAATTACGAAGGAACACACACACACACACACACGCACGTATAAGTGTAGTGTATACATTGATGCACAAGGTGTGTGGTGTTCAGATGACGGACTGACGAAGGGGGAACCTGGCGTGCACGGTCGGCCGAACACGCAGACCTTCGTTTAACACTCCAGTTGACACCGAAAACGACTGATGCTTCTAGTCGTATATATATATATTATGTACTCTGTCGTTAGTATATAATATAATATAATATTACTATCATATCGAGCATTCTTTGTATATAAATATAATAAATTAAAAATCACCACATATAAAGTAGAAAACATCGATAAAATAATATGAAATAAATGGGTGATATAAAATAATACAAATATATGTATACAAACAGTTAATAAATTAAAAATGAAAAATTGGCAACTTCGATCCCGTCCTTGGTCGCTGTCATCATTTCGTCTATTGTACCGGAAGTCGGGCCCTTTGGGCAATTTATTAGGTGGGACATGCTCTCTCTCTATACGTCTTGTCCACAGTCACGATTTGTGTATTATTTAGAAAAAAGGCCCCATATCACGGGATTTTCTTTGGACTGCCCTACCCCAACTCTTAGTCTCATCTTACTCCACATTTGCCACCCAAAATTATTCCCGGCAGGTAAATATGTTCGGCTGGTTCTATCCATTTTCCGGTATCCTTGTTTAGGGATATATTACACCTATTGATCGTTTATATAAACGTTGTATAGTATATCGGATCCAAAAAACTGCTTTGTGGGAGCCCATTCCTCTGCATTCTCCATCTACTATTTTTGCCCTCCAGCACTACAGATGTACTTCTGTTGCGGAGTAGTACCTCAACAACTTTTACTGGTCTGTAGTCGTCAGTGAGTTTGTACAGTTTCTTCAGGAGTAAATTATGGTTTACGGTATCGTAGGCCACTGTGAGGTCTAAGAAAGTTACGCCAGTGATCTTTTTATCTTTGTAACCGGTTTCGATGAGTTGCGTTAAATTGAGAATTTGGCCTGTACATGATTTTTCAGACCTGAAGTCCGCTATTTTTTGCATTTATTTTTTTTATAAAATATACTTTTTGCTTTTTTTCGAAACCTACAAATTCTATCAACGGATTATACTGACCACGATGATAAAGAAATCCTACCAATAGAGCTGACCGAATGTACAATCACATACATTTCTAAGCCTCCAGATATCACTTTTCAATTCACTAAACCTTAGAATTTTGATTACCAGAATACACAGATTATAATGAGTGATTTCAACAGTCGTGGCAAAACATGGGGATATGCGGACACGAATGACGATGGAGTGGCGGCAGAGAAATGGGCAGAAGATAACGAAATATCTCTAATTCATTACCCAAAGCTACCTCATTCCTTCAATAGTAGTAGATGGAAGAGAGAATAAAACCCAGAAATTCTATTCGTAAGCAATAATATAAAACAACAAACCGTTAAAAATGTTAACAGGCCCATCGTTCATTCGCAGCGCTATCCAGTTTTTGAACACACGCATCGATATACAGATAGGTAGGCGATTTTTAATTTATCAAATACAAGTACAGTTTAAAATATTCTACTCAACAATTATTGAACGATAGATTTATTTAAATATATTTCTATACACGAATTGCTCGTATAAAATATATCCAATTAATTTATGTTATATTATGTTGTATAGTTCAATGATCTACAGAGTAACAGAAGTCGACGAGTAGAATGGATAGAGAAGAAAAAAACCAGAAATAATTATAAAAGAGTGAATAGAATAATATGACTCTGGCATATTTTGAGGAAAAATATATAGAGGGTGTATAATTAGTAAATATATGTCGAAGGAAAGGGAGAAGAAAAAGACTGAACATTAGGTTGGAAATGTAAGACTAAAATGAAATGGACGGGTGTAAGTGAAAACGATGCGGGAAAACGAATAGGGTGCCACGGGTGAACGGGCTCTTTATAGTAGAAATAGAAGGTGAAGGTAAAAATGAAAAAAAAAAAAAAAGAAAAAATTAAAACACCAAAATTCAAATGTTAGTTAGGATATTTTGATAGTTTTCATAAAATTTAAAAATACCATATTTCTATCACAAATACTTGATATATTCTTCGGTTTATGTTCAGCGAATAAAATATATTTTAAATAAGTTTTGTGGATCAGTGCAAAACTAGAATGTCCAACCCAAAAATGATAGAAAAAAAAGAAAAGTCTTACAGGAGTCTTTAAAGAACGCATTATAATAATATGTATTTTTATTTATTATATTATTACGAGTATGTTTCATTCATTATTTTTAATTTTTTTCTTCACTTTTCCGTTAGAATTAAAATATTATAAAATTAATTTCAATTCTTAAGAACTCAAAATGAAGAAAAATCAACATTTTAATTCAAATACTCAATCATTTTTTGTTAATTTTTAAAGGGTTTTATATTATCAATTTTAAGAAAAATAAAAATCTAACAATTTAAAAATGTTTTACGTATTTTTAAAATGACTAATAATAATAATAATTGATTTCATTGGTATATTATTTTTTATTATGGTTGTTTTTTATGAATTACTACAACTTTATTCAAAATATTACTTTTGCATTTATCATTTATAACAATTTACAAATATCTTAGAAACATGAAACTAAAAATAAATAATAAAAATAAAATTGTTTAGTGCCTTACCGAGCCATTTTTCGATATGATCATGTTTTATGAATTCTTAAAAACTCAACATTTTTGATTATTTTTGATAATTATAACTCTTGGAATAAATAAAATATCGAGAAAAAGCTCCTTAAAGTGCTAGATAATGTTGTTATCTATAATTTGTTTTTCATTTCATATTTCTAAGATGTTTATAACTTTTTAAAAATAAGAAATACTTTTTTTTTTTTGTTTTTCATTGAAATTTTTTTGCGCTGACATCCTCTCAAGTGTAAAGTGTTTATCTTTTTTATTGAAAAATATTTTATAAATTTACAGGAAATTATAAAAAAAATAACCATGGTTACCTATTTTTTTTTTTTTATTATTATTATTATTTCACCGAAGTTCCACTTTAAATCGTTTTATTGAATCTAATGATTTATTATTGCTTTAAAATCTTATATTTTCCCTAATAGTACTATAATATTTTTTTGATATATACAAAACAAAATTTTGATATATTTTAATTTCAAATATTCAAAAAATGTAAATAAATAATGTATAAAAATGTTGATATTTTTACAACCTTTAAATAATCCTTAAAAATAAATATTTGATTTTTATTCCAAGATTAGGATACATACCGCAATGGATTTAAAAGTATTCTTACAAAATTACCAACCTAATTTTGTTATTTTTTAGATTTCGAACGTTTTGAGAAAACTATTGAATTTATAATGATCTTTTTTTAGATACTAAGCAAAGCAATACACTAGATGATCAATTAGATGAGAAATCCGATGGATTTCGATGTTTCACTTCCAGTTTTATTAATCGGATTACTAATTAGATTGCTTCTCAATGCATCGGATTAGTAACTAACTAAAATAGATGATTTACTAGACGATACAAATTGTATAACATAATTTTGTCATCAATATTTATTTACGCATAGGTAATTATAATTTAAAGTTTTAACCGTTTGTACTATGTTTTTTCATGAAATTGATACACAATTTCGCATTATATGACCAAACGTCGTTATTCTTTAAATTTCAATAAGATTCGCCATCTGATTGAAAACTAAATGAATTAGTATGACTGTGTACAGAGGAAAACAGGGAATGATGTTTTTATTTTTATTTTGTATGTCTATACCCAAAATCTCTAAAATAAGGAGTACTCCAATTATTAAAAGTAGCACAAATTTGTGGATGAAAATAGCATCTAGTTAGTACTTTAGAGAGGTCCATTTCGATTTTTCTACTTTTTTTGAAAAACACGCAAGAAGAGATTATCAAACAATTTGCATAAAAGTCGGTAATCACGATTGTAATACAATACTTCATAACTCCGAAAATATTGATGTTATAAGCTGGAAATTTTCATCACATGCAATATGTACTTACGTAAAATAATAATACAAAAAAAAATATTTTCACAATTTTAAGCTATTTATAGGAAAATTCAAATTTGAGACATATAATTCATAATAGGTTTGATTTTAGTTTTTAAGGCCTCAAAAACTAATATAGTGTTAAAAGTACGCCATTCTAGCTACGTGAAAATAATTTAAAAAAACGGCGAATACCATGTTTATTAATAGATATTTCAAAATTGTATTGAATACCCGTTTAATTTATTATTCGACATTTTGGTATGAAATGTGTTGGAATTTCTGGTAAATAATCGATTTATAAACTTGAAACTTTCATCGTGTACGTATATTAACACATTATGAAGCTTAAACAATTTTTAAAAAGTTTTTCCCAATTTAGGCCTGTTAATAGCAATTTTCAATTTTGATACATTAAATTCATAATAGTTATAACACTTCTACTTCAGAGGAGAATTAGATACTTTTTTTAAATATGTAATTTTTGATCAAAATAATGGTAAAGTCAGAATTTGGCTATTGAAATTGGTTTAAAATTATATCAAATTGAAATTTAGCAATTTTATTAATGTGTAAATCAACTGTCCGTAAATCCACCCTCTTGCCAACATGTATCCAACCCGTGTTTCGTTCATGCCATTATTGGCATGAAACTTCATTTCAATGTGACCTTTTGCTCCAGTGCTCCACTACACTCAAGTCACCAGCTTATCAGCTCAACACTTATCAGTCTCAATGGCGATGATACCCTCCCCACACACCTTTCCCTGATTTATGTTTAAAACCATATACCTACTAAAAACATATTTAACGTGATTTCCAAATACGTTTTTGTAATTATCGTTCATCTCCTGTATGCAATCATCCCAGTCCCCCATGTATGAGCTGTCGGTATAAACTGTCCGTAGGAAAGTGAACACACGTAAAAAAATCGAATATAGAATATATTTTTTTTATAAATCAACAAGCTAAATAGATAGTATATTTCCTGGAATATTGTGAATGATAAAGTTTGAATATAAAGTTTCAAGTAAAATGATGTGCATTACAGGATTCTTATGAAAACGATGTAAGAAGGTACACGTAAAAATATTACGTTTATTCTACTTCAGTCCCTAAAATCAGTTTTATAGAATACCATAAAGGTACAGGCTACACGTGAAACGATTCAATCGCGCAAGTTTACATTTTTGAAATCTTGTCGATAACCACGCATGTTTAGTTTTCATTGCATTCAGACGTGATCGTACGCTAAAATTAAACAATGCGAATCCAATGTACATAACGTGCATACGAGGCATACAAAAAGCCGATCGATGCGTTTATTTACGACATTCATTATCAATTTAAACGCTAATTATCATTGATCGAATAGTTGGGACACAGAATTTGTGTTGGAAATGTGAATTTATAGCCACAACACGTATTCGTGTGAAAATTTGGCACATCCGCGTTTTTATTAGTATGACGACAAAATGTTGGAACAAAAATAGTGATTACAAAAATATCGACGACAGAACCGTAAATGCCAAAAACTAGCTAAATAATGGAATAACAAAAACAAGTATTTTATTGTATTTTATAATGATAAAATTAAAAAATATTCAATATAAAATACCTATACTTAGAGATTTAAATTATATGATATATACCTATATATTATTCCAGTCGTTAAATATTTCTAAAATTCGTTTAGCTGTATTTTACCAACTTACCGTTGTAAATTATGTCTTCAAAATACGTATTATGTCTACTATTTTATACAGGGAAACGGCCTGGGGCCGACTATAGTCTCTAAAACCCATCGGAAAAATATCAAGCCTGTCCAGAATATCGTGATCGGGACTATTATACTGGAGCATATTGCCCGATAAGGGATTCATTTTTTCCAGGCTCATTTCATATACCCACCATACATACTTGTGTAAGATCAGCCAAATCAATTGTACCAAACATCAGAAACCAAATTCCACATCTCCAACAACTTGGTTGTCAATCTGCCACTGAACCGAATGACAAAATACTTTGGACAATCATATTCGCCGACGATTTCAAACAACTTTAAAAAGCAACAACAGACTATATAATATATAAACATCATACTTTAGAACCACTAAAAACCATATTTAACTCGAACTCAAACAATTTCATGGGTTATAAAGGTCGCAAACCATTGTCAAAGTAAGTTTTTGTATCGGTTGTTGCCTGTTAGCCGAATGACAGTTGTTCTGATTTTATATCCGTGTTCATTTGCTCTTTAATCAACTTGCTCGGTATTGGGTGGCATTATCCTAATAAATTAATAAACCTCGATATACCAAACTTTAATTAAACAATTCTTATGAAACTTGAAAAATGTCTAATTATTATAATTATAATCAAATAAAATATACTATACCTACTTTAATATTCAACAGTTATTTGATAGCTATTTAAAGGAGCAATTATTACGTTAACATACATTATTATATTTTTAATCATAATTCAATTTTTATGTACTATAAACATACATTAAAGAAAAACAATTTGATTGAAATCTAATGAGAAAAAAAAACCCAACGTGACGGGAAAACATTTCAAAAGAAAAAAAAATTATAAAAAAATACAAAAGGCGTTTTAATAGGTATTATAATATGCTTAATGAATATATTAATATTATACTATAATGGACTTTTAGACGAAAAAGCTTGACAAAAATAAGCGTACCTACTAAAAATGTAAAATTAATAATTTGTAATAATGTATTTTTTTAAATATTTAAAACTAAATAAAAATACACAATATAATAAATATAGAATAATTATCATTATTATTTTATCATACTAAGTCATTTTCGATTTTCACTATTTTATTATGCAGTGTTTTTGGCGTTTTTGCTGCTATTTGTGGATTTTTTTCGTCACAACTGTCTTATTCACCGTTTTGTTTTATTAGTTTTACAATTTTGTCATAGACCTGTTTTCGCTCCATGTGTAACCAGGTTTATTTATCACAGGACGAGGGATATTTCGATAGTCGTATAAGGGTTCGGACCCACTCGACACGACTATAATTTTTAATATATCCACAGTTTTCGGCAATTGTAGTCATATATATACAATGTACAGGTCTGGATTAATGGGTGGCTAGAGGAAGCCATGACCCACGAGCCTTAATATTTAACGGGTCTTAAATTGTATAATATGTATATAGATTTTTTTTACTGTAGTACCATAGAATATTATACTTTGAAAATTAAGAATATTCAAATTATAATCATAATCAACTAATTTACCCATAACTTTTTAAAGTAATACGAAAACAGTATAGTTTAATGAATGCTTCTTGAGATTATCAGTATGCAATAGGCCCAATAAATTCGATATATTCAATAGTTAATTTTACATTTATCGTAACAAGTCACCGTATTTGGGAGTGGTTGAAAACCGAGCGAAATTTGCATGGAAATGAAAGAGCCATGGTTAAATTTACACAGTATGCACACCCAAAGGTCGACTTTTGATTGAAAATTTTAATCGAACTCTATTAAAATGTCTATGTTTGGTGGTTATTTCTCGAACGTGAATATTTTGTTCGTGGTTGTTTGCGAGTATTCTCGAACTCCATCCGTAAGCATTCATAGCGAATCATAGTATGGTCTCTTGGCCAAGCTTAAAGGAAATATTTGCCGAATAGGCACTCAACATCGACTCAATTTCATATACTTGTTTAATGAATATTCAGTAGTCATATTTAATATTTATTAAATAATAAGAAATTACCATTATTATTTAGTAACTATATAATTTAATAAAATATATAAAATATTAATTCCGACAAAATTTCCCCACATTGTGTGTGCACAGCGTTATCGTTATTGTACAGGCGTCAAGTGTATTTTTAATTTGTATCTAAAAATAAAATTGAAAAAGTACAAATATTAAAATAATGATCAGTTGGAGATCGTGAAAAATCGGAGTATTAATTAATATCGATATTGATGTCGCAGATTTGTCGCTGTATCATACCGAATTATCGATAATCTTTGACCATCACTACTATTAATCAGAATAAAAATTATCAAAATTCTTGAACAACCATACAATGCCTAAACAGATCGGGAAAATTTTATCGAGAAAATTAGATTGTGTTCGAGTGCTCAAAAATAGGCTCAAATGAGAGGATCCAATTAAAGAAAATATGAGCATAAAAATGCGTTGAATCGTGCATGTTTAATTTTGCGGTAACGGACACGACCAAGTTCAAAAACTAAACAATAGATTTCCAATGACATCTTGCACATCACACGTTTTTAATTATGTGTTCTTCTTAATATTATACTTTGTGCAATCAAAATGATATCACGTATCAGAAAAAGAGCATGTATGTACGTTCTTATGACTTTTATTGGGCTAATTATTTTTATTTTTAAATGTACGAAACCCGATGAACTCAAACCTAGTGTGTGACTAAATGCAAATTTAAAAATAAAATGTATTTATTAATAAATAGGTAATTGTTTAAAAAATATATATAAAAAATATAATTTATTATTAAATTAAAATTTAACGTCAGGTAGGTATATTTAATACACCTACCCTACGTTATCTAAAATATTTTATGTACTTATAAAGGTGCGTCTCGTTAAAAACTATGGGCCCTTGGGCCATGAAATATCTTAATCCAGGCCTGCATATACTGCAGGTACTTGTAAAATTAGAACGAATATTAGCAAATTAATACACAAGTACGTACGCCGATCAGTGGGCTATTTCAATAACTTGAAATCGACGAAATAATAATTTATTATCTTAACCATTACGAATGATAAACTATAATTATTCTCAAATTAATAAATTTGAAATCGCCATAAGAAATACAGACAACCATTCGCTTCGCTATGAAATATATGCCTGACTTACGTAGAATGTGTACAACTATATACCATTATGTTTATTCACGATAATGTGCAATAAATAATTGTAATACAATTGGGTACTTACCTTTGATCTAGTTATTCATCGAAAAAACGATTGAAAACAATTGGATGACTTACAAGCATATTAAAAATACGATACACGCAAGACTTGCATTAATGAACTCAACTCGACGATGATGAAATATCATTATGATGTACGAATCCACAAAAAATAGTTGATTGATAAAAGTCCAGATACTAACGCAAATCAGAGACGAAATTCAAAAGAAAAAAACAATCAACATATCTATTTTTAAATACAAAATATCTAAAACCAGAGAACTACCTTTAAAAAAAAAAATTCAATCCAAATTTATCTATTTGAATTACAATTATAATTAATGTTTTGAGTAACACAGCGGGTTTTACTGGGTTTAACCCACCTAAAAAAAACCCAATACACCAACTTAGAAAAATTATAAAATGTTATACTATGGTTAAATAAAATATATTGAATTTTTTTCATCGAATATTAAATATTAAAATTCCTATTTAGAAAATTAAAAATTGAATGAACTATGAATACAACTATAGAAATATGTGTTTGGTAATAATTATAATATTATATAGGTATTGTTATTAAAATAGGTACCAACCAAAGGTAATGCAAGTTATAGTATTATTGTATACTGTATAGTATAATATAATTTATTATATTAAATTATACTAATATGTTAATAACCTTAGCCAGGACTGGTTGCTCGTCTAAAACACTTTAAACTAATTACATATCAACAGTCAACATACAATAAATTCTAACAATAAAAATTTGAAAATAATATTGCTAGTAGATAACACGAGTTGATAACATGGTTATAAAATACAGTGTATGTAATATGGGGAATAAAAATAAACAT
>JAIPRL010012634.1:0-11785 GCA_025469235.1 Pemphigus obesinymphae | reverse complement strand
CGTAGTTTTCACGTGTTTACGCGTAGTCTATCGTCGACTGGTCTGCGATAAAGTGAACTGAAATACTTCAAGATTAGTTTAAAACGTAGATTATAATATTTATGAGGAATACCCGTGACTGCTGATAGATAAAAATAGAATATAAGTAAAAAAAATTCACAATTACAGAACTGTTGTATTATTTACAATAGCGCGCCCGCTCGAAGGTTAAGCCCCAGTCATGGATGACCGTCTACGTCGTGGCATATTCAAAAAAATATAATTATTAATAAAGTATCTATTTTAAATTTTTTTTTTTTAAATTGGATTTAATGACGTGAATATATGACGTTACGTTGGATATTTTTTTAATAAATATATTGTATATTCATTTATCTTATATACACGTTTTCATCATATTTCATTAAAAATTGTCTTCTATTGACTTATATTTTTGCAGTTAATTAATCTTCGATACTCTTGGTAACGGTATATGAAAATATTTAGAAGGTACCCTTACCTATTAATATTATTATTATATTATAACACCGTCTATATGTATGTCTAATATAAATAAGTATAAAATTGAATTTTGATCATCACTATATTTCATACATAGTGTAATCATAGATACATGTAATCGTGTAATCATACACTCATGTAATCGCGTATAATCACGTGATCATGTATAATTATGTAATCATGTATTCTCGTAATGACGTAATCACATACACTAACAGGCAGACAAACGTTGAATTATATATAGAGAGAGAGAATACTTATTATATCTATATATAGAAATATAGAATACAATATAGATAAATGTATTGAAATATATGTAATGATATGAACACATGAGCCCCCACACGAACTTGTTTTGTGGGGCCCATTATTCTTCTTGAAGAAATAAAATAAATAACTAATAAATAAAATGTTTTTTCATATTTTAGTTGTTGTGGAATGAAAAGGTAGGTATTTGGTTGGATTTTGATTTAACGACAAAGTCAAGTCGTGATGCTTTTTATGCGACAAATTGGTTTCCAATATGGACTGGTAGCTACAATAAAGGATTGAGTAAATTCTATGGCAACAAAGTAGTGGATTATCCTATAAAAAATAAAATTGTTAACAGTAAAGACTTGACTATAAATTACTTAGGTTTGTACCAACAATTAAAATTATTATTAATATTTAGTATTTACATATATCTATAGTATCTACTACCTACTATAAGTTATACTTTGTTTATGAATTGAGATGGAAAATATTTACGTATCAGTGTATCAGTATCTCTAGGAGGCCTAGGTTACATGGTCTCCCAGACTTTTAATTATGATAACAGATATGTAAAAAGTTTATATTTGAAGTGAAAAAAGCTTTTTTAGTAGTTATGGTTCACTCAAAAAGTCTCTGAAGCCAAATATGTACATTTTTACATAAAATCGGTCGTAAATCATGGTTTTGTATATATTCCTGAAATACGACACTTTTTATATTTGTTTGAACAGTGCATCATTTTGGTATCAATTTACAAGTATTCCGTAATTCAAATATTTCTTGCAACATATTTATGATTTTATACACAAAATGTTGTTGGCCTACTAACTCCCACATATATTATATTAGTTATAGTTTATACTTCATTTTAGATAAATTACAACATTACAGTCAGATATTTAAATAGATTAAGTATATTTAGAGGTAGTGGATTTTCTTTAGAAATAATTGATGGAATTTTGTTAGCTGTGTACTATTATGGACAGTTTATCATAATCATAGCCATAATTTTTTTTGTTTTGTTAATTGTACATCAGCTTCGTTCGACATGATTTGATAGTATAATACACTTACACATATGCAAGTACATAAATACACATAAACACATAAATAAAAATCATGTTAGCAATCAAATAACACAACCTGATCGGATTCTCACTATCAAAGAAAATAATTTGAACCTTTTACAAAATTTTCTCAAATCAAATACTTGTAAATGTATATCATAAAATATCAGAGGTGGCTATAGAGGTCCTGAACGGTAGGGGCATGTTATTAGTTATAAGCAAAAAACAAAGGTCATCAACCTATTTTTTACACCGTTTTACTCCAAATTTTTTTTTATCGCTCCCATTGCCTCCTCCTGTATCTTTCCTTATTATACATCCATACATAATTAATTTATCCCACAAATTGTTACTCATCGTAGATATTTGCTCCCGTGTATAGGTATATACCCTTATACTGTTCCTATATTTACATTTACTTCTATAATACTACTCATAACTTTATCTGTACGTCTACTTCTTTAAATGTATGTTTCTTCAAAATGCAAGGTAACGTCTTATATCTAAAGACATAAGTCCATGTGGAGCATCAAATGCCACGCAGCACAATCCGTGCGGTGGATTAAAATTCCTTTAATTTAGACCGCTCACTTGCCCGATTGAAAATAATGCCGCATTGCGTCGAAAAAATCCGTTGAAAATGTATTTATGATCGTAAAACCATTGCAAAACATGCTACGTTTAGACTCGGTTTTATACATCATTTTATTGAATTTATATATTTTTTTAAACATGTACCTACCTACATTTTCCTCAATTTATCAAAAATTATTTTAAACTAGTGTTTTATCTCAGTATCAATCCAACTTTCAAAACATTTAGAGTTTAGACTGATATTTTTGAGTGCAGATTCTCGTTATCATCATAATTGAACTTAAAATTTTAATAATTGGTTTTTAACATCTAAATTGTTATGAATAAAATAAATGTATTGCCACTATAATAGATTATTATATATTTATATACATAATATTGTATCATGTACAAAATACTTTCAATAATGAAAATATATTGTTATTTAATATTTTACATTAAATTTCATTCTTATAAATATATTCCAGGTATACCGACATCTTTACGTAACACCGGAGAACAGTGGGACTGGTATAATTGTTGGGCACCGTTACAAGGAGCTACGATTTTTGGATTGATAAACAGTAAAAGTGCAAGAGCAGAATATGTGGCATTTAATTTAGCAGATTCTTGGGTGTATACTAACTATGTGGGTTTTCAAAAAACGGGTTTCATATATGAAAAGGTTAGTCGACGTTTTTATTTTATAGATAAATAAATAAGTAGGTAATTATTTAAGTATGAACTGGAAAATGGATTATATCTATATGAAAATATTTTACCAATATATCTAATTTTTAAACAAATATTCAACCTTCCATTACATCGAAACTTTTTTGGTTAACTAACTTTTTCTTAATACCAAAAAACTCCAAATAGATTATTTATTTTTAAACAATCGTAAAAGAATATTCCATGGTCAAAAATATTTTCCTGGATGGATGATAAAAATAAGTATATTTAGATGTACTTAGTACAATTATTTAGGACAACAGTACATAGATAAAAAAAAAAATAAGTACTGTCCTATGATTAAAATTAAAATAAGTACATATGGTCACCACAACTATATTGCAATAATCAGCCCCGTGTAATTGTGTAAATGTATAGTGCGTTATAATATCATTATAGCATTCCTAATGATGAAGGGCCCGGATTCATATGCTCTAAAAATCTTAGAAATATGCACTATAAAACATGCATTTAAGCTCTTATTTTGTAGGAATATACCCTATAAAATAAAAAATATGCAAAAAACGAAAATCGATTAAAAAATACTCTTTTATTTTGATTATTTTTTACATGTTTACATAAAATTATATTATATTTATATGATTCATTTTTTGTAGTTATTTCAACATATTGTAATTTCAATCTGAAAAATCAATATTAAAAATATTTCTATTAAATAAATTACATGGCTAAACGAAAATAAATACATACCAAAAGCATTTGCATTGCATTGTACTACGAACATTTTTTTCAAGTTTTCAAATGTAAAAGTTCGTCGATTATCAGCCAACACCATTTTTGAACCTCGAAAAACTTCTTTCTACATCGACGGATGTGACGGGAGAGTATTTAAAAAGAGATACGTAGCTGGGACTGAAATGTTGTTCTATATTTTCCAAAGTTCCATTTGTTCCATCAATACAAGCAGTGATTTTTTTCAATGTTTAATAACCATTATTTTTCATTATAACAACTTGAAATTTTTCTTGGATTACTTTTCCAACATTTTCTGGTATTTTGGAAATATTATTTTCAACATTTTTCATTAAATTAATTAATTTGTTTAAAGATCTATTTTTTTTTCTAATAAAGTAATGCTACTGGGCAAAAAATTAAAGTGCGATTTTATAAAAACAAGAAAACTAGCTAAATTTTGATCTTGAATTAAATTTTGCGTAATTTGTATGGAAACCGCCTCGTATTTGTCAAACATATTTACTACGTGACTAAAATCTTGAAAATGTTCAGAATAATAAATAGCAGCCTCTAACCAAGTATCCCATCTAATAATTATTGGTTGAAATTGTAACGGAATATCGGGTAACTCAGTTATAAAAAATAATATACTTGACAATACTTTCAGGAAAATTTTTTTCCCATTAGAAATTAAATTATCTGTCTTTGGAAAATGTTTACATATCTCTTCATCTACGATGTAGTCCGTGAGTGATACATGTTAAATGAATCATATTTGTATGAAATATATCTAGAGATCTGGCTGCTTTGACCATGTATGGTGCAGCATCAGTCATAAAAAGCGAAACATCATCTCTACGTAACCCATCCGGCTAAAGTAAAAATAAAGAATTATCGAATAACTTATAAATAGTTTGATGATTTGCTTTATCTAATATTTCAGATATTAACAAAAAGGGTTTTCCGGGATTATCTGAACAAAGTGTACCGATTATCACATTGGCTAAATAACGACCTTCGACGTCTGTAATTTCGTCGATACTTATCCATATTTTTTGATTTGAAATAAATTGCGGATGTTGGTGATGGTTTGGTCGTATATACCTATTGGATAAATATTTTATTTTTAATGTGAACTCATTTGGAATAGTTTGTTTAGTGTATTTTTCTAGGAATTCGCGTAAACACTGGTTATTCAATTTATTAAAAGGTATATCTGCTGAAACCATTGCATTGCACATGTATTGAAAAAAAGGATATTTTGAAGTTGCATTTGAAATTAATGTTTGATTTTTTTCTAGTAAATTCGTACGTGTAACTGCACTTTTGTGTTTACCAGTTGATACATTTTGGATGACTGTGAAACATTTTTCGCCATTCAATTTGATGTTACATTTCAAACAGAACAAAACTAAGCCATCTGTAGAAAAAATACCTTTATATTCGGCAACAAATTTGTTTAGCCTACTAGACGGTAGTTGTACTGATTTTCGGTATTTTAAATATAAATAAATTAAATAGAATGAAAATTACACGCATTCGGATCACGACAAACACGACTAATGTATGATTCACGAAAACCTACTCAATAACAGATTACTACTTGTCCCGATAGGTCTCAGATAAGTTAAGAAAATGATATTGTAAAATTACATAGACTATAAATATAAATACGTTATTTTAATTAATATAAGCAAAATATTACATATTATGCAATAAAAAATCGTAAAATACAGAAACATGCAGTACATGTCAAAAAATGGCAAAATATGCAAAAATATGCAAAATAAAACTTTGTATTTAGGATCTATTGACTATGATTCAAACTTGTAGCTTACCTAGCTATTTTTTGGACTGTTTAGAAAAAAACATGCAAATGCATATAAATCCGGGCCTTACAGTAATATCATTGTTTGATGTTGAAAACACGATCATAGAAGGGTCGTTGTGTACCACAAAAGTCAGAAAACATGTTTATATAATATATATATATATATTATACGTGTATATTATGAATATATCAACAATTATCTATTATTATTCAAGAGAAAAAAAGGAACATAAACGGAAATAAGCCAATAACAGGAAAATTGAGTAAACATTATGAGTGGACCACGGTTTACGGTTATACATTTGTACGGTTCGTGCATTGAACTTTAACACCGCTCGGACACCCTAAAAACTTGTAAAATCAATCACGTCATATATCTATATATGTATGTATATATCATTATATGTATATGGTTCAAATTTTGATTTGAAAACTTAAATTGCCCTGTTCGTGCAGACACTCATCGATCGAGGTGCACTGACCAAGAACCAAGATTTTGGTATTCGAGATAGACACATATGTGTGTGTACTCATTATATAAATATGTATAGTATGGTCTACATAAAAAAATTAATTGTATTTCAATATAGTATGTATCAAAGAAAAAAATAACTCTTTCAAAAAAGCTAAATACTATGGACTTTTTTAGTAAAAATAAAAACAAGTTGTACAGACAATACTGTGTAGTATTGATTTTAGTATGTTTACAGTCATTACTCATTAGACATAGTGCATTACAATATATTGAAAGTTCATTATTCGAAGTAATTAATATCGAAAATCAATATATATTTGAAATTATAGCTAAGACCTATTCACGTTTTTAATATACATAAAGTTTTTAGATTAGGTATACTCAAAATGTAATACCATATAAAATAACCGTATAAGATTTAATATTTTTAATTTTAAATATAATTAAAACGTTAAAATTTACGAATTTATATTGTAAAAAAACATCATAAAAAAAATGAACATTTTTGCATAAATGCATAAAATATTTTTACATCATTTACTTGGTTCAAAATTCAAATGCGCCAAATCGTCAAACATTGAACCTACGTAATATTATTTTAATTTGCAATAATATATCTGCATTTTATTTACAGTATAATGCAGTTTTATTGGGTGAAACTGGCGATGGAGGAGAATATATTCCACAGACTGGATTTGGATGGTCAAACGGTCTATTGTTTCAAATTTTTGATTATTACGGATGGATATTGAATTCAACAAGACATAATACGAATTAACCCATACATTGGTTATATACTACTTATATTCAAACAATAAAACCATATTATACTTTAAAAATACAAAAACGGAATGTACTCCAAAATGTTATTCTATATACATATTTTATAATATATATGTTTTAATTCTAAAATCACTATTAAAGAAACCGTTTTAACAGTTTTACGTAAAAATGCTTTTAAAAATACTATAATAAAGGTTTGTGCAAAATTCATCTAGCTATAAATTATTATTACTCCCAAATAAGATTTTTTTTCTTTTATTATTATCACGAATTAAGATTAATTGGATGCAGCACGAAAGCGGTAAACATAAATCGGTAACAACCACGATTTAAGATTTAAGATACTGTGTTTGTACCACAGAATAAAAGGTTTATACCATGATATTCTGACCTATTAATGATAAGTAGCGTAGAACAGTACTGATAGTGTCTACTATAGTATAATAATCATTATAAACAATAATAACATCGCATCCAAAAACATGACAACTGACTGACAAATTTACGTACTGCTAATGCTTGTATCGATTTAAATCAGAATCACGGACATCGGGACATATATTATCATATCATCATTCACCAACGTGAAAGTTGTAACACAGAATATTCTGTGGTTTTAACACGATTTAAGATAATGATAATAATATCAAATAATTTTAAAATATTATAATTCTCAAATATTCTGTGATACTTTAAGTTATTATTTAAACCGTTACATCGATCATATTTTAAATTGATATCCAACAAGGTCTAAAAAAATAAATAAAAAAAATACAATTAAATGAGGTTTAAAATTGTGTTTTTAATTAAGATTTACCTTATAAGTCAAGATTTATAAAATTTTCCATAGATGTGGCCATTAGTAAACTTTCAGGCGAAAAATCTACATCAAAGTAGGTAGTTTTAATCGAATTGTGTGAAGTTTGTACACGGAGTTAAAAGTTTTTATACCTACACCCATGCATTTTTATGACTGTTAGACGCTAGTGCATTGGCGGAAATCAGGGGGGCTTGGGGGAGGCTTAACTTTTTATTTTAGCTTTATATAATATATAGCTTATACTTAGCTTTATTTAGCCCCCCCCCCAAAAATGGATTGAAAAATTATTATAATATTTAATGTATTTTTACATACATACTTTTGCTAAGAGAAGTGGATACCTACATTTTTTTTTGGCAAATCCATATTTCTAGTTTTGATTTATCGATTTGTATTTCATCATACCTAATATTTTGTTTTTCGTATACGAATTATGCATCGTAAAGGCAAAACTGTAAAATATTATACTGTGCCCGGATGTCGGATGATTTTGATGCTATTAAAATAAAATGTTATAAAAATAAAGAATCATGCTGGAAAAACCATTTTAATCGTTGATGGCGCGATATTTTGTTATGGTGCTGTGCAGTGCGGTGTCGTCGGTCACCTATACATTTCTGTTCACTGTTCAGTGTTCAGTGTTGTTTTGACAATTCGTCGTTTGTGGAATACACTTACTGTAATCGACAATCGTTTCACCTTTTCGGATTTCAATATTTCATTACATAGGTATTAGTGTATTACAATGTTCAGTATTTTTAATAAAAATAAATTGAATGATGATACTGCGTCTAAACGAGAAAATGTGGAAGAACGCACAAACACAAAAATGTGAATACATTATTATTGATGAGACAAAGACAAACCTTATTGATTTAGGAAACCTTAATTCGGGACCAATTCAACCTATATTGGAGGTAGGTATCTATAATTAAATATTAACATTAACTTATTATGTGGTATGAGATAGGTATCAGTATTTAACTATTTAAGTTATAGGTATCTACTTACAATGGGTCACATTATTTATGAAAATATAAATTATAATAACAATTAATAAATCTAAACCGTTGTAATTCTAGTAAATTGTTGATAATTAGGTAAAATTGTACCTATATTAAATTTGATTTAATTATGAAATTAATTTAGTATCCTTTGAGCAAGTTTGGATTACAAAACCGTAGCTTTAATGCATCATATTTCAAAAAACATAAGTGGTTAGAATACAGTATTGCAAAAGATGCCATATATTGCTTTGCTTGCCGAAATTTTGGTACAAGTGTAGTTGAACCTACATTCACATCCATAGATTTTAAAAATTGGAAAAAAGTAAGTTATCAGTAAGCACTTTTTAAATAATACTGTGATAATTTTTAGTTAAGTGGATCTAAAAGATTAAAAGGAAAACAATTGTCAAAGCTAGATTTACATTCAGGGACTAATAATCACCTTACGTGCATGTCTAAATGGTCTGCATATGATGCTACTAAAACTTCACACAATGTCCACACACAACTACTTTCAAACCATAAATTACTGGTTGAATCCAATAAAAAGTATATAAAAACGTTAATAGACATAACCATTTTTTTGGCTAGCCAAGGACTCACCTATAGAGATCACGATGAGAGCCAAACATCTTTGAATCAATATTTTGGTGTTGAGTTACTTGTAGCATTATTTATAAATATAAATAAATACCCAGTTTTTACTGAAGATGAGAACATTGTTTTCGAAATACGTATTTGTTAAATAAAAACAAATTCTTTTTGTAGAAACTGGGTATTTATTTATATTTATCTTTGAATCAAGGTATATTTAAATATAAAGTTTAAAATTTTTAAAAAAATGTCGATATACAATTACATTATAAAAACAAATAATATAAATTGTGTTTTTGAAAATATAATATTTAGGTGAGTACCTATTTACCTAATTTTGTATTATTCTATATTTTTCTTTTATTTTAATGTAATATTCAATATTAGTAAAACATTTTTTTTTTTTAAAAAATAAAGGTACTTAGTAGCAATTAGCAAATAAATATAAATAGAAAAGATTTATTTGTATAAAATAAATTATTTTATAGCCATTATTTAATATTTGCAACATAACTAATAGGTACCTATTCAAAAAAATAATTAACTACCTAACCAATATATCTAAATTTATTATTTACTTAATACCTACATTTTTATTTATTTATTATATTCTGATGCTGATTGAATAAATAATAATACCTAATAATAATAATCTTTTTACATACTTTTTATTAATTATTAATTTAATATTAGTTCAATAGGTATTGAGTTACAATACTATTATGATTATTAAAAATTTATATTTTATATTTTTATTACAAATAGTGCTAGAATTGGAAGAGGGAATATTTTGAGAGCACCCTTACTAATTATTTTTTTACAGTATACTAGTTGCATTGTTTAAGGAAACGCTCATTTATTGATAGCCCTAGTGTACCCCTTCTTCTATTTTTCCAATTCGAGCACAGATTACAATTAAAATTTATATAATTTTATTATAAGATACCTGCGTTATAGGTATGATTTGATATGCAAGTATATTTTATTATATAATGTTTTACTAATATGTTTTAGGGAATTTCAAAGAACTTTGTATTTTATTTTCTAAATACCTGAATTTGCAGACAAATTTAAAAATACTACAAATTATACTAGTCATTTAATTCAAGATCAACTTATAAGTCTTTGTGCTAACAGTATTAGGGACACAATTATAAATGAAATTGGAGATGGTGTATTTGGTGTATTGTGTGACGAAGCATGGTATGTAATATTTATTATTAGTAAACTAATGAAAACTTGTATTAGTTGTTATATGTATTAGTTATTTTACATTTATGATTAATATATTTTCAGTTGTTATAAGGAAGAACAAATGGCGTTATGTGTTAGTTATACAAAAGGCTTAAATGTACATGAGAGATTTTTAGGTTTTATTGATTGTTCTGTAAAACAAAATGCCGAAGCTCTAAGTCAGCACATTTTTAATTATTTTAATACATGTAAATTAAATAAAAATGCTCAAATAATTGGTCAGTCTTATGATTGAGCTAATGTTATGACTGGAAAATTTAATGGTGTACAAGCAAAACTCAAAAAAATATATCCATATGCAATTTACACTCATTGTATAGCACACCGTGTTAATTTAGCTGTTATTGATATGTGCAAATTTGTGAAAGTAAGTGTTTGAAAAATATATACCTACCTGTATTATAAATTTTATTCAACAATATTATATTACTTATAAAATTTTTAAAGAAACTAAAAGTCTGTTTAATACGTTGGACTGTATTTATATTAATTTCTCTTATCCATTAAAAAATCAACGATTGATTGAAATGCAAAAGCAGTTGAGCCTAAAAATTTTAACAATTGGAAGAATAAGCGATACAAGGTGGAACTGCAGGTACAAAAACTGTGAAGCAATCATTCAAAGTTATCAAGCAATTGTAAATGTTTTGCAGGAAGAAATAGAGGAGGAAATGGACAAAGATGTAAACGAAGCAATAGGTATTTTTATTTACATTAACCTACATTATTTTTTTGTCATTTAATTAAACTTATGGAATCTATCTTTAGGAATATTTACTAATTTACGAAAAGGATCATTTTTGGTAAATTTGTTTGTCATACGCCAAATACTGAGTACTATCAATGTCCTGAGTAATATGATGCAAGATAAAAATGCAGCATTAGGAAAAGCAGTTAACACGTTGACTGCGCATGTATTTTCAAGGTGTTTCGCCCAGTGCACATATTCATTTTTTAATTTAATTTAATTATGCTACTAATAAAAAAGTTTTCATATGTGTTCAATATAAAGTTTTTTCAAGTTTGGTCTTTTGAACTTTTAGGACGCCAATTGGCGTCATGAGCGTCCAGGAAAATATTTTTTGTACAGTGCGCATGGACGCCAATTGGCGTTTTCAGATTTTTTAAATAATTTTTATTAGCATTAACTTTTTTTGCTATATTATGGATAATATTAATAATACAGTAAACAAAATT
>JAIPRL010012633.1:0-11789 GCA_025469235.1 Pemphigus obesinymphae | reverse complement strand
TTGATTGATTGCATAATTGTAATTATATTTTTAGTGTTAATCTAAATACATATTTTGGGCTTTTTTAACATTATAAACGAAAATATAATTACTAATGATAACCATAATAGTGTAGAAGGTATCATAACAACCTTGGTAAATAATGCAAAATCCATCTGTTTCAAGATTATTTTAGACATTAGTCATGTTAAAGAACATGAGAGAAAATGTAGCGAAACAGAAAGAACCGGGAATATTTGCATTTTATTTAACAAAGGATTTTTAATTTTATTTTTTAATCTTTCGTTTTTCACAACGGTACTGTATATATTTTTAGAAATAAACTTAATTAAAATAAAATTAACTAATATACAAAGTGATATTTACATGTTTTGAAATCATCTTCGGCTAAAAATATATAAATACAATTTTATTAAAGGGTCATATAGGTTTTTTTCAGAAAATGGTGCAAACAGTGTTACTAGATTGGAAAATAAATATTAAACCAATTGTTTTATATTTTTTTTATTTAAAAATACAAATTATTATAAATATATATATATAAATTCTTAAAAATTAAGGACCGTTTAAAAATAATAAAATAATGTGGGTTGACGGTTGCACACCGAGACATAAAATACTTTTTTTTGTGGATACGAGCAGTGATGGTGATTTAGTTCGTAGAAAACAGAATTTTAAAATTAAATAATTAAATTTAATTGGTAATAAATGATTGAACTACAAAATAATTAAAAAAAAAATAATAATCGAAAATAGTTACATTTTAAAAAATGGTAAAATTGAATAGTAAAAATGTAACCATTTTTCTGTTAAATAGTTAAAATTATTGAAAGAAGCCTTTATGTAGCAAATAAAAATCTGTTTAAGAATATGCATACAAAAATAAAAGAATCGGAAGAACGGTTTGGTTGTTATCATGCCCACCACCTTGAAAAATAGAATTTTGAGAAAAACGCGTTAGGATAGGCTAAAATATTTCTTGAAATAAATAGAAAATATATTCCGAATTTAAATTATTCATGGAAATTGTAGGATTTACATGAAATAGTAAGGTTCTTAATACTAGTATATATTACTATTATACCTATAACAAATTATTAAAAACATTACAAAAATCACAACACTTCAAGAAACATATTTTGATCACATGCCCGCAGCGCTAAACAGTGTATACTCCACTCTCACCACCCTCACATAAAAGACACAACCACCCGCCTCTGCACCACGCAAAGATTTAGGTCACATCCCATCCAATTTTGAACCCATTCTCATCGAAAAATTCCAATAACACTCATGAACAATATCCCACCCACTGAAAAAACCAATAGCTTGGAACAAAGAATTTTTCTACAAAGCATAGCGTAGCAACGCGAACATTCTTTTCTTGCTTACTGAAGGTACATTAACACTGCTTATACAGACGGTTGCTGACGGTATTTATTTGTTTATTTATTTATTTAATAATACAGTACAGGCCAAGGCCCAGTGATATAAGGAATGAGTACATTGGTTAATTACAGTAAATAATATGTAATAGTAAATAGCATAAAGAATGTATGCATAATAATTATAATAGAAAATTATAAAATTATTAGGAATAGAATGCTCAACGGAAATTAAACTTATTTTAAAGAGAGAAAGAAGAGTCGGTATTGGCAATGCGCATGAGGCGGATGATTGGTGAGTTCATATAGTGGTTTGAGGAAGAGAAAGGAATATGAAAAGGGGCAGATGAACGTGTACGGGACACTGAAGGATATTCGGGATAGAGAATCAGAGCTATCAACTTTAGAGAAAAAGGTTAGTTAGGAATTATATGTTAGCTGAGTGTCAAAGATCCGCGAGACTTACATTCAAGGGAGAGAAGATGTTGGATAGGAGTAAAGTCAAGAGAAGAGTCATGAGCAGAATAGGGTACGTTAAGTTTATAGGTAGTGTGACGAAGGAATTTTCTTTGAACACTTTCTATCATATTCCGGGCGGAAGCGGTGGATGGGTCCCAGATTATACAGAGCAATATTCGAGAATGGAACGAACTAGAGAGAATAAAAGAGTTTTTAGATTAGAGACTAGATGAAATTCTGTTGAGATTCGACTAATGAAACCTACCAGCTTAAGAGCCTCACAAAAAATCATCTGGATATGCATATTTGATCATTAATTGGGTATAAGAGTAAAACCTAAGTTCTTTACAGAATTATTTGAAATTTTTAATGGGGTATTATTAACAGAGTAAATATATATGATCAAGGCATTAGAACGGCAAAAAGTCATTACAGAGCATTTGGGGATATTGAGAACAAGGCCTAAAGATTCTACCCACGATACTAATCGCTGAAGATTATTTTGAAGAAGTTGACAGTCGGCGATAATTTTGATTCGGAAGAAGATTTTCATATCGTCGGCAAAGATTAGGAGTTTAGCTTGATGAAGGATAGAAGGAGCACAATTTATAAATATTGCAAAATAAAGTGGGGATAGGATAGCACCTTGTAGTACGCCAGAAGAGGGGGTGAAATAGTCAGAAGAGGCAGAGGAGACAGTTACTCATTGAATTCTGTTTACTAGGTATGAATGAAACTAAGAAAAAATGGGTTCACCGATGCTTAAGGACTGTAATGTTGATATAAGATGGTGATGATCAACATGGTCAAAAGCTTTGAAGAAATCAGTGTATATTACGTATACTTGACAGTTGTCGTGGAAAAAATCAAATATGTACGAATGAAGGCTAAGATTGCAGGTGATAGTTGATCTTCTGTTACGGAATCCGTTTTTCTCATCTACAAGGATATGAGCGAATCGAGTTTAGGATAAGGGTTTCAAATAATATGAATGAAATGAGGTAGGATAGTTATTGGACGATAGTGACATCTGTAGGATCCAAAGACTTAAGTATTGGTCTAATTGAGCCAAGTTTGAGGGCTGTTGGGAAGATATCTGAGTCGATTGAAGGTCTAAACAGTAACCACAAGGGTTCAGCTATGACGGATTGAATTTTAAAAAGGAAATCACCTTGGATACCATCAAAACCAACAGATTTTTTATTGCGAAGGGAATATAAGCAATTTTAGACGTCATCAACTGAAAACAGATATTTTATGGGAGAGCAAAATTGTGGAAATTATTTTTTGCAAAAGAAGCAGACAAAGATGGGGTATTTGAAGGCTGTGTAATAACGGAAGAAAAATATTTAGAAAATAGGTTAGCTGAATCAGAATGATTAGTACTCTGTACACTGTACAGAGAAGTGTTTGTAATCCGATAGTAGCTTAGATATTTTAAACTTGGCATGTACTCGAGACTTATCAAGCACTAATTCATGAGTGAACCTTGAAGGAAAAGAAAAAGGTCTAAAAGATACTTTTCGAATGAAAGATATGATTGAATTGTAGAGAGTATCAAGAAAGACAGTCGTGGAATCATCAGGTGTGTACGAGAGGAAAGTGCGCTTTCAATTGCAAGAGGCGAAGATGTTAGTAATCTGATGATAATTAGCTTTGTTGAAGTTATAAAATGATTTGTTAGTGGCAATATAAGAAATTGGAATGGGGAGATTAATTGAGTGTACGATTGGTGAATGGTAAGGGTCAGGAGGAACAGCGTTGTCAAGAACTTGATTGACACAAATGAAACGAAGGTTAGAAAATACGAGATCAAGACGTTAATAATGAGATTTTAGTATATAATTTTGTTGATTAAAACCGTGTAGAGGTGGCCAATGCTTCTCAGCTTATTTTCAACTTCAATTCTCAAATACGGAATAGAATATTACCTGAACCTGGTTTTCGTATTCTTCGCGACAAATCTACGCTTAAATGAGAACTTTTGCGTAAAGCTCATTCTGAACTACAACGTAAAATGGATGGGGGCTCTTCAGATCTTACCATCTCATACGTTAATATACTACCCTGTGATCAAATCCGGTCCAAAAAACATGAACCCCAGAAGAGAAAGCAATCACCGCCTGAATTACACGCAGCTTTTTCATTAGTTCCTGGCTTAAACTCTGGTCTGCATGACTATTGTAAAAATAATATTAGTTGTACCTCATGCTGTTCTTCTCATTCTACTTTTAACTCATTGTTATCTAATTTTAATAATATTAAAACTAACATTTCATTTATACCCTACTCTAAGTCTAATAATTGTAATGTTATGCTTAATACTGATCACTGTTTTAATATTTACTACCAGAATGTACGTGGCCTTCGTAGTAAATTGTTTAATCTCCGAACAAACTTCATTTTGTTGTCATATGATTCTTATATTCTTACAGAGACTTGGCTTTCGGATGACATCTCTAATTCTGAATTGGATTTTGATGGATACTTAATCTTTAGGTGTGATAGAAATTCACGCACAAGCGTTTTCGTGGAGGAGGTTCATTAATTGCTGTCAAGAAAGAGCTTAGACCAACTTAAATTACGACCTCATATGACATTTGTGAGCAAGTTTTTGTTCACCTCACTCTACCCAGGGGCCTCTCTTTGTTTTTAACAGGAGTATATTTACCTTCTGGTGCAAACTTTTCTATGTATGAGAGTCATGTTGAGGCTCTGGACCGGGTCTGGAGATCTTATAATTATGATCTTAGCTTCGTTTGTGGTGACTTCAACATGCCCAATGTTAATTGGTCCATCAATGATTCGGGTCTTATCTATACTGGTAGTATAACTGATAAGATCCGTGTTGTTGGGGATCAGTTTAGTCTCCTTCACTTCGTCTAAAAGAACCAAATTCTCAATAACACTGGGTCTCTTCTTGACCTAATTTTCACCAACAACGAATCTACCCAAGTCCGGCAGGCTACTTACATTTTAGTTCCATGTGACATTTACCACCCTGCCCTGTCCATCTCTTGTTCATTTCCTTCAGCCCTTCCTATGCTTGACGCACAACACACGTATTACGATTTTAAAAATGCTAACTATGAGAGGATTATTGATAGAATAGAGAGTATTGATTGGTATAAAGCCTTAGGTTCAGGATCGGCAGATCATTCTGCTGATTTCTTACAGAAATCACTGCTTGTTCTTATTCATGAATGCGTTCCATTATGTAACTTTCGAAATTCAACTTTTCCAATATGGGTCTCAAGGAGGCTAAAGGAACTTCTTGCTATGAAAAAACAATCGCATAAACAATATAAAATGTTAGGTGTCATAATCGTTACTCAATCTTCTCTAGATAGAGCGCCCAATGTAAATTTTAATCGAAGCGTCTCTATAGTAATTATTTGCGTAACATGCAGGAGCGTTTATGCGTAGATCCTAAATCATTTTGGGAATTTGTTCGAAGTAAACGTGGTGTCTCTACAATAACAGATGAGGTTCATCTTGGGAAGTCTAAGGCCTCTAGTGATCAAGTTGCCTCTTTGTCTGCCTCTCACTTTTCATCTGTATATAGTGACCCACGGTTTATTTTCAATAATTTATCCGATGAGTTTATATACCACCAATTTTCATTCCTTCCTTATAATTTATCCATTTTGATTGATGATGTTAATGCAGCGCTTAACTCCCTATCAAATGCTCGTGGTTCTGGCCCAGATGGCATTTCTGCAATTCTATAGTACCACTGCCGTGCCTCTCTCAGTTTACCGGTCACTTTAATTTTTAATCAATCACTTCTAGAGGGAGTTTTCCCTTCTGTGTAGAAAATAAGCCGAGTGACGCCAATATTAAAATCTGGGAATCCGGCTGATGCTGCTAACTATAGTCCCATCTCTGGCCTACCTATCCTAGGTAAATTGTTTGAGTTTATAGTACTCAAACGAATCGAGCGTTCTTTCTTAATCACTTTATCAATTGACCAACATGGGTTCTTTCCAGGTCGCTCAACTACGACCAAGTCATGTAGACTTTGTATCTTACCTTCAGGCGGCGTTTGAATTAGGTAATCAAGTTGATGTAATATACACAGACTTTTAAAAAGCGTTCGACTCTATAGACCTCAATGCACTTCTTTATATCCTTGACAGGCTTGGTGTTGGTGAGCCTCTCTTATCATGGTTTAGTTCCTACCTTAGTGAGCGTCGACAATTTGTCAGCCTCTTCGGCAAGTCATCTGATCTCTTCCGAGCTTCGTCCGGAGTTCTACAAGGTAGCCATTTAGGTCCCCTTTTATTTAATATTTTCATTAACACAATGTGCTCAGTTGTTTTACCTTGTCGTCTTCTACTGTTTGCCGATGATTCTAAAATTTTTCACATGATAACCTCAAATAATGATTGCCTCACTCTCCAAAACACCCTTGATAAATTCACTAATTGGTCTAGTACGTTCAATTTATCTCTAAACATCTCTAAATGTAAAATTATGACTTTATATCGCTCTAAGTCAATATCTTTTGACTATAGGCTAGGAGGTATATCTATTCAACGTGTTATACAGGTCCATGATTTAGGCATTTTATTTGTACCCTCCCTTAATTTCAGCCCTCATATTGATTACATAACCAGTAAAGTTTTTCGGGTTTTGGGATTTATAAGACGTCACTCAATCCATTTCAGTTCCGCCACTTGCCTTCTGGCTCTCTATAACGTATTAGTCCACTCGGTTATTGAATATGGGTCTGTTATTTGGTCACCATATACCACCGTTGACATTTGTCAGATTGATCGTGTTCAAAATAATTTTATGCGTTTCGCCGGTTATTGCCTCAACATCCCACACCCACCACATGATTATGGGCCAATAAGTCAAGTTCTGAGACTTGATCTCTTTCAGTTAGGCGTGATAATTTTGGTATCACTTTTATTCAGCGTCTGATTGAAGGTCGAGTTGATGCCCCAAGGTTTCTTGGAGAACTTAGTTTTCGTATTCCTAGTAACACTAGGCTTCAGTCTAATTTTTATTTATCCGCTAATAAATCTAACTTCTCCAGGAATACCCCACTTTCAAGAATGATGCATAATGCAAATAATTATATGGATTATTAAACCATATTTAGTACGGAGACTCACATTTTTTCACATTTTTTAAATGTATTTATTTATTTATTTTTCTTATCTTGTTTTCATATCATGTACACCATGTTTGTTTTTTTCCTTCTCTCTTTCTTTTTTGCCCCTGTCAATTAAGTTTTTCTGATTATTTCAATTTAAGTTAGTTTAAGTAAAGCATCTTATAATTGGTTATATGTTTCTATCTGTTACCTATGTATTTCTTGTAGTATAACTTTGTAAAAGTTACTTCTGGCGTTGATTATAATAATAATAATAGTAATAATAATAATGACAGTAAAATACTGCTAATTTACACAATGTTACTATGATAAAAATGTAAACATTACTTTATTATCATAGATTTTATGTAAATAATGTAAAGCCATGTGGTAATGACTAATAATAATTTATATAAATATATTAAAAAATATGAATGATATATTCACATTGGTTCTGAGTATTACATTTTTTGTCATGACAAAATGTCAAATATGTCATAAAATTAGGATTTATTGAAACCGAAAAAAACTAAAAGTGTCCAAAAATTTATAAAATCGGTATCGGTTTCAGTTTCGAATTCTACAATAATTAAATTTAGGTTCTGGTTAAGGTTACGGTACAACAATTTTCAAAGGGTTCCGGTTCCAAAACCGGTTCTTTTCTGCATGGTTTCAACCCCTTCTACAAATGAATATAAATTTGTATGTATACATGCAATATCGCTATGCTATATATCATATACAATATGACCACTCGTTGTTCGATCCCTTTCCATACTCTTCGCTCTTCTTCTAATTTTCTTGATAACTCACCTACCGTCAGTCTTATGCGAACAGCAAACAACGATCCTTCCTTTTTATTGTAAATAATAATAATAATAATATTAATGGGAAAAAAAATTATATATGTAATTATCTTTATCACCTACTCACAATACTTGCATGGTGTTATTGTTATATTTGTACATAATATTGTTATTTTTGGACTTGTCCCGTTTATATGATTAAAACAAAATAATTTAAAATAATATATATATACTAATCATAATAAAAAATGTTGAAGAAATTACGTACTTCTATTTCGTACATTCTTCTCATGTTTTAACCCTAAAATTATACGTTATATAATATTATTAAAAAATATGCGTATATATCTATATATTTCTTTTAATAATATAGTACGTTTTATGATGATATATGATTTTTATAAATTGTCTGCTTAGCTGGAAATTCTTTCAATATATATCAGATTTAGTCAAAAATGTTAACCCTTACGCTGTTGGTATGATAATGTAATAAGAATTATACAATTATATTTATTTTTGAAATTATAACATACAAACTAGAAGAAGATATATTTTTCTAAAAATTATTAATTTACATTACAATATTTTCCTTAAAGTAAAAGTTTTCTTCTTTATAATCAATGTTTTGAATTAATATACTGTAAATAATTTGGTAAAATCATATACTTATCTATTATGTTTACTGTTTATTTATGTTTTCAATAGAAATATTTAACATTGTTTTAAATTGTTAATCATGTTTAATTGTATTTCTCTTACATTATAAAAATTCACTAAGCCTTATTATATTTTAATAATTGTTTTTCTAACCTATAATAATGATATCATAATAACATTTTATTTGCCCTGTGGAGCGGGCAAAGAATATCTCCATGGTTTCCTCATGCCTGTCGTAGAAGTTGACTAATTGAGATTGCGTCAGGTCGACAGCCGGCATAAAACTTGTCAAAAAGATATGAGGAGTCTTATAACGAATATAGGAAGAGAAGAGAAGATAATACTCTCCTATCTTGAAGAGGGGGAGAGGAAGACCGAAAAAGAGATGGGGGGATGTGATGGCGAGTGATATGAGGAAGGTGGGAGTTAGTGAAGAAGATGCGGGAGATAGAGTTAAGTGGAAGTGTAGGACCAGGGTGGCTGACCCCAAATAGTTGGGAGAGAAGGCGAAGGAGAAGAAAAAGAAGAAGATATATAACATTTTTACTATCAATATCTTATCATCTAATCATTACACATTTACTTTTGAAGTTACACCTGTATTTAGAATTGAACGTACATATACTGCACCAAAATTAAAATGTATTGAGAATTCATGAATAATTCTACAAACCACTTCTTTTTCGGTTTAAATTTTCATTCTAATAATATGTAAAATAATAAATTGTGCACGTAACTTCTTATGTGTCATAATGTATATAATGTAGTTTAAGACATGTGCTATGATCCACAAATAGAATTTCTTAAATTTTTCAATAATTTAAAATATATCTTAATTTGTTGCCAAACATCACGTTGGGTATCAGATAATATTGATAGTTTTATTAATCAGAAAGCACCATTACCTAAATTATGCATAAAAATAACAATATAATAAAAATACATGAAAAATATATGAAAAATTATTTTTTTGAATATTATATTTTCCTCTCCCTCGCTTTCTCTTACGAATGTTTGGGGTCGGCCTCTTTGGTTTTCTTTCACTTATTCCGATCTGCTTAATCCTCTTCATTTACACCCACCCACTATATACAAAACCATTAAATTCATCTACTTAATATTCCTTCTTTCTCTTACCTTCTTTCCTTCAACAATATCAACATACATTTATTTACCTAATCCTACTGTTTCTCCTTAAAACCTGTCTTATTCACTTCAATCTATACTCTCAATTTGGCTTTATATTATCAAGACCACTCCTTTACTACATCTTATGTACTCATTTCTTATTTTATCTACACTAATTTACTTTCAATCACTTTATATGATTATAAGATAATCATCTCAGCTGTACTCATCCTATATTTTATATTTGTATCTATTACCCATAACTGTAGTCAATACACCATTGTAATCTCTTTCCTAAATATCACTGTCATAATTATACTGAATTGCATTTATGATACATATTTTATTTAAATATTTACTATTATCGTGACAAAAATTATTAATAACAAAATTGAAACTATAAACATGTTATCAGCAATCACATTTACAACTAATTGAATTAGGTATATGTTGTATTTTATATAACTCAAGTATACAAATCAAAATTAACTTACAATGTGACTCATTCATAATGAATTTATCGTTTTCTAAATCTTCTGTTAATCATAAATATTTTGTGTTATTATTCAATTTATGGATTATATTAACTATTAAATTTTATAAATATACATAAATATATATTAATTTATCAGTACTATGATCGTAAAATGTTATTTGATACATACACATATCCATAAAACTGCATTTTATGCACACTCATTTTACTGATCAATTATATTTTATTTTTTATAGAATATTATAATGTAAACAAGTTAAATGTTTATTTATTCAATGTTTGTTTATTTTCAATATAGAGTTTCATAAACTCAAAAGTTTCATTATAAAATTATAATATTATATCGTCATTGGTTTATTTTGCTATTATAATATAATTTATAATACATTATAGATTCTGAGGGAAGCCAAAGGAAGTTTAATGTCGGACCAATGCCCGAGGACGACCACGGCTGGATCCATATACACGCTTTTCTTAAAGTTCCTCCGTCGACACTATACGATATAGTATAGTATAGTACACCGCTATCCCCTACGAAACCTTGTTTACAGAATAGTATATAATAAAAACACGTGATTACTAACAAAAACCACTGCGTATACATATTTACGACTCGGTGTTCCCATTTGACAGTGAAACGTTACATGTGCTATTAAATAGTGATACACACTGACACACACAGTTGTTGTCTCTGTCTTACATCTGCTTAACTTAGTAAATAAACTTATCGTATTCTTATTATAGTATATTTATAATTAATATTAGAGCAAATTTACTTTTTAAAAAATTTTTAGAGGAGAACATGCACTATGATCTAACGTCAAGTTTATTTAAAAAAAATTTATTTTTAAAAGTAGTTATACACATTCAAAAAAGTGAGTTATTAAAATACTTTTTATTTTTAAATTTGTTTAAAAATAAAGTTATGTAAAAAAACTCCACGTTATTGCACAGTGTAATTTTCTTATAGACCTTTGATAATAGATAATCATACACTTATATTAATTATAAATAAACTGTAATAATAACACAGTACGTATATTTGCATATGTAACATAGAGAAAACAAACATGTGAGTAGCGTTCTTTAAAAAGGTCCAACGATACAGGAAGATTTAATAAATATTTGAGCTCATTTCTCTATATACAAATATGCTAGTTCCGTGGAAATATCGAAAATTTTCAGACAAATTTGGGTCACCTAAGAATATTAATGTATCAAATAATATTATGGAACACAGATATAGAACAACCTTTAGAAATATTTAAGTTAAGTACTATAATGTGTGCCGTTATCGTGGCCTCATACTTGACTACCGTATATTTAAGTAAACTTGTCCACGACAAATATATTAATTTTTCGGGTTTGTATAACTCTTTTAAAAAAAATTTAAAAACATCGAAAAATATTTTGAAGAAACCAGTAAACCTTATTATTATTTATAATTATTATAGTTTATTATTTCAATTAATTGTATGATAAATATATAAGTATAATGTATATAATTAAAAAACGTTAAGTTTACTTACTCAAACATTGACTATCTGTAAATATTTGATATAGATGTTTGATAAAAATTTCAATAATAGTATTATTTTTATATCGAATACATACATTTAAAAGACATAAATTTCATCGTATATTTATATCAGTACTTAATTTATGTTACAAATTATTTTCAAAAAGGAATATTTCAAGTTTTTATAATATTACATATTTTGTGTTATTTTAAGTTTTAAGACATATTATTTTAA
>JAIPRL010012632.1:0-11790 GCA_025469235.1 Pemphigus obesinymphae | reverse complement strand
AAACGCCTCGATCGATCCCTAGAAGACAAACTGATGAATTCAAAACAGTTTTCAGAATTGAAATCCGACTTTTCAAAGTCCCACAGTTTTGTCACGCTTTTAGGTCGATTTTTCGTTGGTGTTGCGGACTCTTAATTCTAAATGTATCTTGAGAACTACCTTATTTACTCTTAATTTAGCTATAACTCAACGGTCTTCGATAATATAATTACAATTTAAGAGCCTAATAAAAAAGGGCAGTGTTATTTTACTTTTTAGATATTGATAACTTTCAAATATAGTAAATGATTTTTTTTTCCAATCTATAATCTATTTATTTTTCATGTACTTATCGATAATTTAACTAATTTGTATGATTTCATTGTAATAATATAATGAATAATATAGAATGATTTTTAGTACAATTTTTGAATTTGTTTGATTTTTTGCAGTCTTGATCGGTTTACATTTATTTACATAAAAATATAGTATATTATAATAGGCAAGTTAGCGCGGTTTATATAAAATATAAGTGAAAAAAAAATGACACCCAAAACATTCTTCATTGTATAATAGAGATGTATTAATTTTACAATTATGATTATTTTATTTTTTTATGAACTTCGTATTTTGACTCGAACACTAATCCATTTTTCGGTAGGTATAGTCAATGTAATTAACCCTTTCAGTACCACACACTTTTTTTACTAGTCCTCTGGCTGGCCCATATAAATTTAATATTTTTATTGCATTTTTTTATAGTTTCTAAATTATAGGTACTCTAGTAACAAAAATTAAGATCTTTTTTTTTTTTTAATAATCAATATATACAAAGATACTTAGGTTTTTGTAAACGATCATCAGGGGTTTCCAAAATCGTACAATTATTCAATTATAAATTATATTATACGAGTTACATTATAAAAGCCCAAAATATAATACGTGCGGGTAATTTTAATAAAATTATCATTGATATTTTGTGGGTCGACTGATAAGCGTTACCGCTCGGCCTTCGCATGACCGCCACCCGGCATTCGCTTGCTCGCCACACGCAGTTTGGGAATCACTATATATTTATTGAAAACTTGGAAGTCTTATCAATTATCATGCCTTTAATATTGCACTGATATTTTTTTTATTGATCTCTATGGATTTCTATGGATTTCTGATACAATTTACATTATTATTACAGTCATGCCGACTGTACTATATGAATAAAACATTTTGAAACATTGAATGACGCATATATATATGCGTCAGTGGGCCTGAAGGCAATTTTTTTCATGACGCATATAAGCGTCAGTGGTACTGAAAGGGTTAAGATGATAAATTTAAACGAGTCATTTTTCGATTCTTTCAAAAAACCTACATATAAAGAATAACTAAACCAAGATTTTTTTTAAAAAAAAAAAGAATTGTAATTTCCTCATAATTTAGAAAATTGTTCAAAAATATATTGCGTATTTTTTTTTAGTATGGTTATTAAAGCATACCTATTCCAATAATAAGTGTGAATTCAAAAACATGTCCACAAAATGGCTTCACATATTATTGTATTAATTGTGCTATAATACTCTCAGTTTTGCAATCTGCTGGACAGCTTTATTGTGTAATTTTGTGTTGGTCCATTTAGGTACACCTTAAATATTACAGTTCTAAATGTTGTGTACGTAGCTTATTATTATTATTATTATTATTATTATTATTATTATTATAACGTTAACATTGACATTATATTATTATTATGTATACACATTACACACTTGTATACTTGACCACGGGAACGAGTAGCTGGAATTCGATGATCCAGCGGATCCCACCCCCTCGGTTGTTGGCCGAATAGGTTCCCCTGGCCACAGGCATCGGACAGTTGGGGTTGAGAACGCCAACATGCAGAACCTCTTTATATACCTACGTGTATCATAATTCCTTCTTTTATCGTTTTAAGCATAATAAATAATCTATGATTTTTAATTAATTAATTAATTATTAACAGGCACATGCCGATAAATTGGGCTCATTTCTAAAATACTGCTTGTCCTAGTAATACAATAAGAATTTTGAAAACTGATCTGAATTTATCGAAAAATCTGGTTGAAAACGACTTTCCCAGGTTTAAAATTTTTTTTTTTTTTTTGATTTTCACAATAATTGAAAATGTTAATTTTCAAATCTTCAAAAAGTGGCACTTTGGGAGACAAAATCAAAAATCGATCTATAGTAGACCTTACGATAAATTCAGATTAGTTTTTAGAATCCTTATCGCATCACTATAGATCTATCGGTATGTTAAAAATAGAAATGGTCTTAATTGCTATGTTGCGTGTGGAATAGGACAGGGAGAGAGAGAGAGAGAGAGAGAGAGAGAGAGAGACAATCGCAGATTCCAATCCCTTTAAGAGTTTAGTGTATATATCAATTTGGACATTTGGTGTGTAATATGTATATACTGCATGATGCGCACACACTCAGTTATATACCTCATATACTCTATATCTTTGGAAAACATTTGTTATACTATTAAGTTTTTTTAATAATAGCCTGAATTTTAATTTTTCAATTTTTAACATTTTTTTTTATTGCGATTTAAATTTTTTTAGGACATAATAATATTGCCCATCGTAATAATGGTATTTGTCATATTTTTAATTTAAATATTTTGTAATACATATCTACTTATATACCTATATTCTTAATATTTTTATAATAAAAACTAAATTTTATATAATCTCTATGATCTAAATACATAGTATAGGTACATAGCACACACTACAACGATTCACAATTGTTAAATTTTGTTTATTTTGCACTTTAAATTTTTGTTAAATAATTATTTATTACAGCTATTAGGGTTCAGATTCAATAACTGTAATATATTTTGTATACCTACTACAAGTATATATGTAAGATACTTAGTATCTTATTGTAGTTAGTACAAAATTGGGAGTAGGATATGTGCTAAATATGTGCTTAGATGAATGTTGACTCAATTCCTCCGGGGTTAACTGAAATAGTGGACAAAGTTTAGGGAACCCAACTCAGTCGCCCTAGAGAACATGAAATTTGTACCAATTACCAAATTATAATTTAACCAGTAAATTGAGGTTGATTTATAGTTTTGAAAGTTTCCTCAGCTACCTTATGATAGCTTACAAATTTCAGATGTTTGTAACCCATGTTGTCCGATAACTTCTAGATTAGTATCAATGTACAATTATAATTTTCAAGTATATTATACCATAATATATTAATAATTTGCAACGATTTTATTGCAGAGTATAGCAGTTATTACTTTTTTGTACTCTAAAAGTTTTCCAATAGTTATTTTGACGCATATTGAATTTTTATCTTAGTTATATATCTTATATGTATACTAATATATAAATATATATATAGGTAGGTAGCTCCTATATATTCAAAACTATGTTTATTTTAATCATTTTATCATTAAAAGTCATTCAAAGTGTTCCCATATATGACCAAAGTTGTTATTTTTAAAACATCAGAATAGAACATATTGATTTTATTTAAAATATTTAAAACACCCGATTAAACCATCAATAAAACCCATTCGTTTAAAATGACATTTTAATACATTTGAGAATTTAAAAAAATCTAAATTATAAAAAATAATCAAATCTAATGTTGATAAAATAATAAATAATTGGTTTGATGTATTATATTTGGATTAAGTATCCACATAAAATATTTATAAATGCTATTATAATTTAGTATTTTTAATTACATTTTAACTTAAAAATTTTAATCTATTTTATGAATCATTTATCTATTTTTGTAGTAAGAAGTATTCTATAAAATTATGAAGGTATAAATTATATATGTAATATAAATCATGTTCTGTAATAATATACCTACATATATAATATATGTTCACAGAATACCTATGCATTTCACTCGAGCTTGAAAATAATATATTTAAAGGATTTTAATAATGATTAAAATATATATACACATTTCTTTAACAGATAAGAACATTTATCTAACAGATAAGAGTATAGTTACTTACTGTTAATATTCCACAATATTCTATCGTATATATATATATATAACGGGCAATGTAGCCCTGCTCAGGTAATGTGAACCGCAAATAAAAGGATTAATTTTAACAGTTGATTTATAACATTCTGTATTATTTTATTATTTATATTTTTTTTTTTTTTATTAAATTATGTTAATTTAATTGGAATTTCAAAATTTTATTACAGAATGAAATTATTTAGTTATAACTAAATTTTTTTGTATATTTATATCCCTTTTAAATTAACATCTTCTTACTTCTCCTTCGCCTTCTCTCCCAACTAATTAGGGTCGGCCACCCTGATCTTACACTTCCACTTAACTCTATCTCCCGCATCTTCTTCACTTACTCCCACCTTCCTCATATCACTCGCCATCACATCCCCCCATTTCTTTTTCGGTCTTCCTCTCCCCCTCTTACCAACAACATACATTTCCCTTACTAATCTTACTTACTTTCCTCCTTAATACATGCCCGAGCCATCTTAATCTATTCTCTCTCATTTTGTCTACAATCGAAGCTACCCCTATACTACCTCTGATATACTCATTCCTTATTTTATCCCTTTTAAATTAACGTAATATAAGAATTATATAATAATTCACTCATCATAAAAAATTTTATAAATAAACTGTTAAAATAAATTGTTTATTTATATGACGTTCACATTGCCTGGGGCAGAATTATATTGCCAATAACATATATGGATATATATATATATAAAATCGTTAATTAATTTCAATATCCAGTTTATAAATCCATTTTAACGCATTGGTAAGCGAAATAATAGTACATGCTGCGAAAATAATACATTTTGCTGTAGGTATTGCGATAAAGTTTTGCGTATGTTCGAACGCTCTCATTTGAATGTATAAAAATAAGTTTTCGCTGCCGTTGCCGCTCCAGTTTAAGCTCACCTTTATTCAGCAGACTTGTAACGAAACTTTCATTTTGTACTCGGAATACTTATTCGAATTAATGGATAAAAAAGTATTAAAAATAAAAATATTTATTCGGAATATGTATTTTTCATATTTAAAACGTGTTCCAGTAATTTTCAATTCATTTATAGTTCCCTGTAAAATAGGTACTCTGTAATCTATGACTTTTACATCGTTTCGATTGGCATAAAAAATGAAAATTTATTAAAAAAAAAAACATTTCTTTATTATAATAATAAAATTTTTTTCCGAAACTTAATACCTATATAAATTCTTCTTCTTCTTCTTCTTCTTCTTTCGCTTTTTACAGGCCTTTCAAGCCCATTTCCACAACAACATACTGCCTCCATTTTTCCCTATTTTTTTTCAGTTTCTTCTGCATTCCTTAGTTCCAATAATCTCAGATCTTCCTTTATTCTGTCTACTCATCTTTGTTTAGGACGCCCTCTGGGTCTCTTTATATTTGTTTTCAACGATGTTATTTGTCCAATCAGTCCTTTTGACCTCCATACATGCCCAGCCCAACTTATTTGTGTACTTTTCAAAGTTCCAACAATGCTAGGTTCATTATATAGTTCTTCCAAATTTTCGTTATATCGTATTTCATATATAAATTATTATAATTCATTATATTGTATATTATGTAATAATTAATGGTATAACTCATTAGATCGAAATATGGTTCATTTTCTAAATATAAAAATCGATTTTTTACAATTATTTGAAACTAAACATCAAATAACTCTATTACTATATATTATGTATTTATTTTTTTATACTATTATTTATTGATGTTCGTTGTACATTACAATTTGTAATTCATTTTATGCTGATTTATATAATAATTAAAATATTATAACACTAATCGTAGACAGAGGCGGTGCCTGATTTTACGAGGTCCTGGACAAATTAATTATTTTTACTCATCAACTATGTTGTAAATCTGAATTAGTACTCGTACGTACTATAACTAATTTTTTAGCAAATTATAACTAAGTTTCTAATTATATATTACTCTATTTTATGATTATTATTATTATTTTTTTAACAAAGCTTCTCAACAGCCCGAATTCCCGTAAAAATGTCTGACCTTCCTAACCCTTCTGCCTTTCACTAATGGTAAACTTCACCATCTATATAATATTATAAAAACTTATATTTCGCCAACTACCATTATGTTAAGTTAATTGATTTGTAATTAGTTCTTATCTGTATAAAATCAAAATACATAGGCATTTATTAATTTTTAGTTCTATCACAAATATATGACAACTGTTATTCGTGTTAACCGAAAACAATTATTTTAATGTCAATAAAATACACCAGTAGTCCCTTATTATATTCAGAATACGTATTCTAATATTTTTTTTTTGGAAAAATATTCAAAATAGTATTTGAACTCAAAAACAGTATTTAAATACCGTAATTCAAATATTTTACAAGTCTGTTATTCATTTTAATTAATAAAATGAAAATTATAATAGTAAACTAAATGGCTTTTGAGTTGTGAGGATTTAATATCGTTTAATTGAATATTAAGTAATACAGGCAATATCGAAGCAACTTGTAACGTCCTTCCTGCTATGATATTCATTTCATGACTTAAGAGCCAATTTCCGCGTGGTGTCCCCCGGGAATGCTAATAGGCTCTTAAAAGTGACGTACTCGCAAACATTATTGTTATTTACGGGAATAAGGATGTTATAAATGTGTAACAAAGGGCCAAATATTGTATTCCGACTTAAAGCTGATTTCCTGTTTATAAATATTCCGTAATAAAATTTACCAAACACTATAAAGTTCACGGTGACTGCATATTTAATTACAGCCATATATTTTAACAAACTAAAATATTAATGTAACGTCCTATACGTTGAAAGTTGCCGCATCAGAGTAGCTGTCACGATAGTAATCACTACTCTCTCAAAATTATTTACATATGATATATAAGGCGTGATAATCACTATCATACTACCATGCAAACGTGATAGTGCGGGAGTGACTATCACGCAAAAAATATTATAATATGAATCAAAAAATGATTGTACGAGAGTGCTAAAACGGGAAATACAATCGTGCACTATACTATCATCACAGTGTGGACTTATTTTAATTTACTGAAACGAACCTTATAAGATACATAATACACCTTCGAATACATTTTTTTTTTTGTATTCACCCAAATTGAAAAACCTATAAGGTTCACAACTGTCCTGACCAAATTTATTTTTCGATTAAATTAAAAATTAAAAAATTAAATTTTAATCCAAAATTTAGGTGTATAATAATATGTATATGTGTATTAGGTTAGGTACTTATTTTTAATTTTTTATTTTATAAATTTAATGGAAATTTCTTTCTCTATATAGCTATATAAGATACTTTTTACAATAATCCCAATGACCGTGTGGTAGGGAAACAGTTATTCATTATTTTGGTATAGGTATACTTGTTTTATACTAATAAAATTAAGAATTTTTTTTCGTATCTACCCAAATTCGAAAACCTGGGATTTCATAACCGTCCAGTCTAATTTTTTTTCTATTAAATTAAAAATTTGAGGTTTGAGTTGTAGACCGAAAATAGGAATGGGGTATTTGGTTCCCGTACCTGTATAATGGACCTAAGTAGATCGTGTTAATATTTAGTTAATTGAAAAAATAAATCTTGTAATTTTGTTTTTTTTATCTTATTTTTTTTGATTACTTTCCCGAAGTAGATATTTTATTTTTATTTTTTGCTGTAGATTTTGCAACAATTCTTAATTCCATCGACTGAATTCGGCGAATCTTTGACCATTGATTACTTTACAATTTTATTTACTCACGCTTAACCGACCGATATACGGTATTTAATTTAATTTAATTTCATATATTTTGTACACAAAATTACTGATTATCAAAATTTTCTAGATTATCATGATTATCGTGAGATTACTATTATGATTATCAATTATAGTTAAATTACTTTAAATCATGAAAAGTTCATAATGATTAATAATATTGTAAGTACATAATTGTCAATTGCCGTCTTTTAGGTAATTTTTCAAATATTATATTAAAATTGCAAGTACTTTTAATCAAATTTATTCCAAATAGTTTAAAAAAAATTGTTTTTAACTATATTTTAAATACTCGAGTAAATACATAACAATTTTCTATATTATTATAATATCTATAATACAGTTATTTTAATATTAAAAATTTAAGTTTCTAGTATTGGTATTCGAATATCTTTGAAGAAGAGTAGTAAAGTGCCTTTAAATACAATTAATTGAAACTTCAAAACTTCTATAACTTTAGAACATAAAATCCTATGTATTTTGATTACTTTTTCAAAACGTTCTTAAATTAAAAAGATTACCTAATTAATTAATAGGTAAATATTTATGTATTATATTTAACACATTACATATTTACATATATTGTGTATATACTCGTATGTTTAATAGGTAGAGGACAACAATCTATGATGCTTAAAGGAATTATTTATATAATATAAGGAAGAATATTAGAGATTATCATTGAATATCAATGATTTTCATGATTATCAAAATTTTTTACACTGATTATCATAATGGTTTACCACTTGAAAAAAAAAACTGTTTATTTTTGTTCCATAGTTTAAATACTGTGTGATTAATCGGGCGGCCGCAAAATATAATAATAAAATTATTATTTATCTCTATTAGTATTGTTGTCGCCCTCTATCGGACGACGATTATTCTCGCATAGCGTGTTTTATATTGCAGTGGGCTATCTATACTACATATAATAATCAATGGCACTTCTTATTTAATATCGTACAATTTATTATTTAGGTATGCCGTAGGTTTATGGATATTTGGAATTTTTCAAACGTAAATATAATATGTAAACAGATTTTGGTAATTCTTATTTTGTTTTAATCACTATTTTAAACTTTAGTTTACCCGAATAAGTGTTAGTAGAATCTGATCCAGATTTGTAATCATAGGTTTCAACCCCCGCCATACTTCAAAATTAAGAAATCAATATTCAAAGGGTGTCTTTTTTTTTTTTTAAAGCAAAAATTTTAGTGCTATATTATTATACTACCTAATATACGTAGCAATATAATATGCACGTTCTTATTTAAATTAATTTTTTACGACATTGATTAAGACAAAAAATTGTTCATAAATTCTTTATTCGTATAAAAATTAGATAGGTATATTAATAAATTGAAGACTCAATTCCACAAAAATATTTACTTTATTTTGGTAAATACGTAATACAGTAACAAAGTTACCATCTTCAGTACACAATAACGATTTAAATTGAAAATTATATGATATTGAATAAAATTTCGTGTTTATTTTGTGCAATTAAAAAATATTAAAAAAAAAAAATGTATAATCAATAAACGTCAACTTGAATTCATCTTTAAATACTAACCTAAATCACTTGAATGTCCTCCGATAATTCGAATAATTGGGAGAGTATTCGTTTTTCCACATGACTGATCAGTTGGCGTTCTATATTGGCGTCCATATTTAGTATTTCTAGCTTGTACAAATTTCAATGGTAAAAAAAATTGGCCTTTATATTCACTTGGAATATTATAGTACAACGGTAGAATTATTTCCCTGAGTTTTTTTTTAGAATCCGAACCGGGTGACAATGTTTTAAGTTAATACATTACCTTGACAAAAGTCAAACAATCTGACAATACAAAATTATGTTAATATTATAATCTTTATAAATATGAAATTACAATTAAACGCAACAGAAATAATAGAAACCTACAATTAATCTTTAATAATTATAATATCTAGTTACAAAGACTAATAAAAAATTAAAATTTTACATTTAATTTTGATTAACTGCAGTTATAGAGTGTTATAAAGTACGTATTAGATTTGGTGATTAGACCGAAATATAAAAAAATATTAAATTATATTGTCTATGTATATATTAGTAGGTACCCATATTTCATATTTATATAATTAGGTACCTATATTTGAACAAATTACTTTTATTATAATTGAATTTTACTATAACTAATATATTAGATATTTTTTCAGCAAATAATAAGTAATAATAATTGTACATGCCCATATTATAATATATCTACTTAATAAAATGTTATTTAAGACTTTAGGTGTATTTTATTAATATTTCAATGATTTCTATAAAATTGTATATCAAACAATAAATAATAATATAAAACGAGTAGAGTAAAAAAATTAATGCATTAATTTTGCTATTTAAATAAGTTAGGAATGTCCTATCTGTGAGCGTGCTGAATTCCATAACTTTAAATATATTTTTAAAAATGATATAATATAATTCCAAAATCAATTTTAAAACAATTTCTTTACCTACTATATATTTATATGCACTCTAAAAATTGTTATTAAATTTCAACTATAATTGTACTATGTAAATTTACAGAATATTATATTGTGAATTTATTTTGCATGTCAAAATAAGTAAATCTGTCATGATCTCAATAGTAAACCATATTTGTATAGATTTCTATATAAATTTAAACTAGTAATACTGTGTAAATTTACATAAAGTATTTTTGCATATTTATTTCAACTTAAAAAGTGAGTGATTTGTCCTGATTTCTTTTGTAAATAATATATATACGAGTTTAATACTAATACTATTAGTTAAATTTACTAATATTAATATTTTATATATTTTATTTTATTTTTACAAACAATCATCCAATTTAAAATATAGTGATAACGAAAACAATGGTGAAAATAAATAATAGTTAATTAATAGATTATATATACAATACGAGTATGTGAGAACAAATAGAATAAAAGTGAGAAAAAAAATTTTTAAATATTAAAACAGTGTAGCATAATGATAATATGAAGTTCAATACATTTAGATATATTTAGATAATATTAAACAATGAAACACAAATGTATTGTAGAGAAAGACGGAAAATAATTTACTTAAATAGTTTGTGACCATTAAGGTTATTATTGTCATGAGACATTAAAATATTGATAGAGTGATTTAACATGTTGTAATTTTATGAAAACTGAGGAATATAAAATAAATGATTATTGAGTGTGTTATGGTTAGATACTTTAAAGTTCAACAGGCTTAATAGAAAAGGGTCATCTATTTCATTATTTAATAGTTTGAAGAGAAGAGAGCTGTAGACAGTAATCGTACGTTTTTTTAAAGAATCCATTTTTAAGATTTCTAGAATATTTTCGTAACCAGTATGGGGAGTTCTAGCTATAGGTATTGCATATGTAGCATATAAAGCGAAGAATTTTATTTTGAATAAAATCGAGTCGGTTGTTATGTACAATGATTTTATTATCCCAAATTGTTGGTGCATATTCCAGTAAGGAAGGGATAAGAGAAGTATAGAGTTTGGTTAGAATCAGGGAGTCAAAACGGGTTTGAACCCGGGGTGAGAACCCGTGTAACCCGCAAAATATTAAAACCGTGTTAAAACCGAAACCCGTAACCCGGAAAAAGTGATTACACGTTTTTTAAACCCGTACCCGGAACCCGGAAAAAATTTAAACAGTTTTTTGACCACGTATTCCTAACCCGGCAAAATGAAAACCGTGTTAAACCCGAAACCCGGCAAATACGGAAAACGTTTTTAAATGCGTAACCGAATTTTTTTTGAAAATTTGGATAACGTAAATCGAGTGAAAATGATAAAATACTGAAATAAAATATAAAAATAAATATTCAATTTTAAATATAATAAATAAATATAATAGTTCATGTGCCATATCTTTGAAATAATCAAATGTTTTTCTGTTTGAATCTACTTGGACGTTTGATTACAAAGAAAAGTTTAAAAATAAAGTCAGTATAGATT
>JAIPRL010012631.1:0-11790 GCA_025469235.1 Pemphigus obesinymphae | reverse complement strand
ATTAACGGCAATATGCTTAATTTTGAAATAGATATTTTTAATTGTAATCTTAACACATTTAAAAAAATCATAGGTACATAACAATATTTTGTAAAATGTTATTTTATAAATATATTTATATATATATATTTTTTTCTTTTCTAGTATAGTTTTAATTGTACAATATTTAATTTATTTAAACACTTTCTATATTTTTATTATTATTATTATTATTATTATTATTATTTTTTTTTAATTTTATTTTGATTTCTACTGTCAGATATTATATAATTTCATTGTAATTGGAATATTTTTTTTTCCGTAAATAAATAAATAAATAAATATACCTACAGAACTTATTGTTTTTAGTTTATGAATAATACCTTTTAGTAATTTATATCGTGGGGGAACAAATATCATAATGAGACTATAATTAAATATTTATGGGGGCTTCAGCGTCTCCCCAACATATTTGATCACTCTACGCCTATACTGGCTGGTATTAATTTTCAAAATTATTGAATAACATAATAATTCCTGAAAAACAAAATAAAACCACCCCATAAATATAAAATATAAAAATGAGATATTCTGAGTTTCTGAATACTATAAAACAAATGTGTAATATATGTTTATATATATATAATAGGTTACCATATTGCACAGGAGTAGAAAATAAAATGTCATTACAAAATATGCTTTCTCTGCCTTACAATACATATAGAGGTCTCTATTTCACGTGATAACGTGAAATTAAAATTCACGTACATAACGTACGTTCTTCTGTCACACGTCACTTAAACATTTATTCGTAGTTCCGTAGTCAGTACACGAGAAAACGAGAACGAAAAAAATCATACAGTGGCAAATGATAAATGTATCGAATTTATCGGCAAGCGGGTTTTCCCAGTGTACCTACCTATTTACCCTATTTATACGCACTACATAGTAACCTGGTATATACTATTATATTACCTATATATAATATATATACCTACTTAGGTATTATATTATGAAATATTTTATTTACACACGAAAGAAATATTCGTGATTTAATTTCACGGGGAAAAAAATTCCCGTGATTTCACGTGATTTAAATTCACGGGTTTTAAAATTCTTATTTCACGTGAACTCATTTCACGTGATCATGTGAATTAAAATTTCCGTTCAAGCCCGAAACCCCTAATATATATTATAATTATATAATATACTTTTGAAATAAAATCATGGCTTTTGGTATAATCATTATTATTATGGATATTGTTATACACTATTATACTATATACATAATATTACTATAATATGGAAATACGAGAAAAATCAACGGACTGTCATCGTTTTAACGTATCACTTTGTATTCGTTTGTATCTCCGGTGTAGTAAATACGAATCGTGTTATTTCGTGAATATTATAGTACACACACGCACACACACACACACACACATACATATATACAAACATGAAAAGGGTTACATTTCAGTAAATATTTACGTATTTACAGTTTAACACATAATATAAAGATATACCATACACGAGTATACGGAAACAGAGCAGCTGTCCTCACTCCTCAGAGTAATATACATACGAGTAGTTAGTCGTTTAATAATATGGGCTTTTATTATGCGGGACTTTTAACTATATAGATACCTAATATATTATGGCAAACCGTCATCCTGTACTATACAGAGTGAGTCTAAGAATCTCATTATTTTCGAGATTAATCGGTAACGTATTTAAAAACGAAATTCGAGCGGGGAGCGGGATATGGAAAAACATTTTCGAAGCACTAACGATTTTAAAACTCAAAGTTTTTTATATATAATCTTTTCATTAATATATTTTCATTTGTATGTATCTACTATCTATATATATATATATATATATATATATAACTATATAGCTCAATACAAATTTAAAAAAAAAAATCAAACTTTGAGTTATTACATATTTAACACATAAATAGACTATTTTATACGTGTTACTTGATACTTTGTATTTTAGATTTTGCTGATGATACATCTTATATATATATTTAAATAAAATAATTTAATAAAAAAAATTTTAATTAAAAACAAATACCATAATATAAAGAATATAGCCACTACACACTTTTTTAATTTCTTACTACACACTTAACATTTCGTATTACACAAATAAATGTGTCGTACTGCACACAATTTTAGTCCGTGTGAATGATTCGATTTGTATATACATAGATTTTATACGAGTATTATAATATAGGATGCCGCTTAATTTTATTTTATTATTTTTTTTTAACCTTCAATTTTGTTCTACATGGTCTTAAAAATATAACGACAGAATTTTAATTTTAATTATGCACTTTAATCAAAGTTAAGTACATTAACAAAATTATTACGTTTAAACGGTGTATTCCTTTGGCTCTATATATACACCAGATAAGTGCCGCAACTACCGGGGGTGCTGGAGGTGCAGGAACCCCTGGGCCCCTATCAAATCATACCCTCGGGCCCCTGTGAAATCATTAAAATTTTATTTTTAAAAAATAGTCGACGACCATTCTTTTTGTATATTAACGTGTTAACACAAAACACTCTTTCGAAAACTGTAAATAAACAAAATCTCTAATATTGGCTTGCACAGTGCACACCCACCATTGGTATAGACTAAGTTACGACACTGCGAACAGATATTTTAATTTTTAATATTATTTTAGCAACAGTTTAAAAAAAAAATTACACTGCACATGTCAGACCCAGATATTCCTTTCAGTGATTATTTCAGGTGACTTTGAGACAAGACAGTTACTTTAAAAATATATTTAAATACTTTTGAGTTGTTGGAAAAAAATTGACTAATCTATTCCTCATACGCCCCCTCGTAAATACGCCCCTGGAATTAATAATAAGGCATAAGAAATACACATTTTACTTGGATACCTACGTAATAATAATAATACATTGTACCTATGTGAACTGTAATTTGAGTATATATACATTACAGTTTCTATTTCATGACGATGGCCTTAAGGTATTAAATGTCCATTTAGGCTTATTTATGTTAGACTTGAGATTGAAAAATACTTAAGCGATCGCATACTTATTGACAGATCTGATGTATTGGCCATATAAATAACGTAGGTATTATAGATACGTATACTTTTACCTGAATAAATTATGAAAATCACACGACGTTTAAACGTTCCTTGTGTACCGTCATTATGAAACCATACACGGTTGAGATTGATTCCACGGGGATATATTTTGGAACCTAACCTCACTGTTTGCCGGTGCTGTATTGTCTATAATATGTTTATAATATATATATATATATATAAGGCACCCAATTATATATGGCGTCTTCGTGATATAAATATCCATATGTTCATCTCTGCGTTGAGATACGACTTTGTACATAAAATCTAACCTAACATAATATTGCTATTTTATAATCGTCAAATTCCCGAGGTTTATCATAGTTATTATTATTTTTCAATGGACAGATTGGGTTCGTATAGTAAATTCGTATAGCGTGTGACAGTCGATCGAACGATTAACAGGCAAAAACGCAGTCTACCGTGACAATAATGGACACTGCACACACAAAATAATACCGAAGTTATGTAACGCGGTGCACATTATCTATATATTATAATATATTATAAACGTATGAAGTTGAATCGCGAAAAACGTGCGTTTAGGGGCAATAACCCGTTCATTACTATTTCGCGCGTTCGACCGTGAAATATCGACTCAAATTCGCATTTCGAATAATTGCCCATCTGACCGTATTATATTATATAATTCGTAATTTACAATATGTACAGAGTGATCATGTGGTCAAGTAAATGTAATATGAGCAACAACAATGCAATCGAACGACGGACGATTATAACCGTAAACGCGGTATATATATATATAATGTTTATAATTTATATACATACTTAATCAATAATAACAATTTATAATAATTTTGAAACAATAAAAATAGAGTACCTGTTCATTTATTCATCACGTCACATTATACGACCAAGGTTTGATTTTTGAGATTTCATTCTGAAATTTTACGCGAAATATAAATCTAACAATTTAAAAGTAATTTAAAAATATTTCTGTGTCAGTATCTCTTTTTTTTATTGTTGTGTGATCACGATATTTATTGAAAAAATATTATATATAATAAATTATAATCAAAATAAAATCACCAAATTTTGTATTATAAATGTCTAAAAAAAAAAAAAATAATAATAAAAATTTATAAAAGTTCAACAGTTAATTGTTTAAATTTAACAGGACGCCACACCAAATTTTTCAATGAAAACTCGCATTAGCATTTTTTATATTTATTAACTTTTACAAACATATTAGAAATACAAAACAAAAAACAAATTATATATGTATTATTATATAATTATATGAAGCCGATTTTTGAGATATGCATTTTTAAACGTTTTATGAGCTATTAAAATATCGATATTTTTTGATTTTTTCAACAACTTATAAAACGTGTAAATTCATATAACAAAAATCGGCTCAATCAATCGCTAGATAATTTTGTTCTTCATAATTTATTGTATATTTCATCTTTCTGCAATATTCTCAAGTTGACAAAAATGAAAACTATGTAAAAATGTTTTTTTAAACAAATATCGTGATTACATGACAATTAAAAATGGTACTGACACAAATCTATTTTAAAATATATTTAAATATTTTTAATTTGTTCGATTTTCATTTTTCTTAAAATTTAATAAAAATTGCCTATACAAACCCCTTACAAATCGGGTGTGTGTCGTCCTCTTAAAATAACTTAGAAAAAATCTTAAAAAAAAATAAAAAGGCTATATACATCACAGATTTAGTTTTACTTTGTGTGAAATAGACATTTGGGGATTTCATTTTCATTGTAGTCTCAATGTTTTATGTTCTCGCAAACCCAGTTTTTAGTCTCTTATTTTGCATATGTATCGTTCTCTTAAGGAAGCATTAATTTTTATTAAGGACTTTTGGAGAAAGCTCTTCTTCAGCACATAGATCTATTTTTATTTTTATTTCAAACATCTCCTAATTTTATGAAATGGATATTCCTCAAATATACTATTGTTTCTTTTTTCCGTCTTTACTCTTTAATCACAATTATTTTTTATCTTTTTCTTCTTGTCACTCATCTAACTTTTCTCAATTTTTAAATTTTAGGTGAGTTGTAACTTTCACCATGTTCTTTTTGATCATTCTTCACTTTCCATCCTGTATTTCATCTTAGAAAATATTTTTCAACATTAATCTTCATAATTCCCGATCTTTTCCAGTAATTTCCTGTGGTATAATGAAGTATTTTTTTATACGTCGGTTCAATATGACAATAAGTAACATTATATCCGCCTCCCATTTTCACTCCGTCTTTTTACAACCAAACGAATTGTTGAAAAAGGATGGAAAATTTAATATTTTTATTCAAAAAAGTTAAACATAAATCATAACCTGCAAGACCCCCGATCGAATTAAAAACTGTCTATCGCCCGAAATAAACTTCTCAGTTCAGCGCATGCACTAGCTCGGTAATAATCTCTCCTACTCTTCTCGTCTGTTTGCAACTTTTAAGAAAAAAAATTGAATAATTAAAAAATGTTAAACTACATGTTAATCACTTTTTACAGTCGTGCAATCACGGCATTTGTTCATAAGCATATGTTTGTGAAAAATAACAAACGAAAAGGCAATTTAAACTGGTTTTAAAAGAAATACACTTATATTATAAAATAAATAAAGGACGATAAAGACGATCTCATCGGTATATATATACTTGAATTATATTGTTCAACATTATATGTACAAAAAAACCCGATTTTTTACATTTTATTAATAAATATTTTTCAAAACGCCGATGAGAGATCGTCTCTAAAATATTATTCTTTTTATTATTTTACGATATAGGCGTTGTAACTCTTAAAACACATTAAAGGGTAGTTTCGTTTGTTTTTCTTGGGCACGTTTTCGCTACCATGACAATCATTTTTTGGTGTGTGGCGTCGTCGTCCTCTCATAAAAGCCGGTTTCCTATTCAATCGTATTATCGGCGACCGCATTAACAAGCCATCTTCTAAACGCTTACACCCGTGTATTGTTGTACTATTATTAGGTACAGTGAGAAATTATATTCGCCAAGATAGTTGGCCGCGAGAAACCGATTTCGGTGGTGGTAAGCGGTAAAAACCGGTTATGGATTTCGACCGTTTACCAGCGCGGAGAATGGGATGATTGTTGTCATTAAAATATATAATAGTGTCGTTATGTCATATATATACACCATAATAATAATATTGTGTAACGCGAAAATCGAAAATAAGGGTTTATGCGGATGTTCATCGAGAGCCGGCGAGTTCCCAGCGAACGATATAAACCATTTTATATAACATAATAAGGGTGCGGTTGACGTTTGACAAATTTCGCGAAAACGACTAGTTAAAACAGATACACCCGGGGGGGGGGGGAGAGCTTGGGAAGAAAAGGAAAACAGTAACAATTGTGTCCGCAATCGGGTCGCCGCGGAGAGTATTTTTTTATTTATTATTATTATTATTTTATTTATTTTTTTTTTATTATTATTAATGCAATTTCAATTGACCGATTTTACACGCGCGCGACACTACTGAAGTGAGCCCGTAAATCACACGTGTATTATATATCCTTTCGACTTTTTTTTTTTTCACTTCTCTGTGCAATAACCATTGTCAGGCCCGTAGGTATATGTATAGGGACACGGACCGATAGTCAATAATAATCCCCAGTTTTCGGTAAAATAAACACACCTCGCGCGATATAATATCATAATAACAGCAGCAGCAGCAGCAGCAGCAGCAGTAGCACCAGCACCAGCAACAACATAATAATGACCCGGACGGTAACAAAAGGGTGCTTGACACGTATAAATATATATAATACTATATAGGTATACCCGGTATAATATGGTATATAAGAGTTGTTTTTTTTTCTTTTTATGGTATTTTTACACCTCGTTCTCTACCCCTCACCCCTCCTCCACATGCCCCGCCAACGATTTGCGTGTTTATGCCCGTTGGCCAAACATTGATATATCATTATTATCGTTATTATCCGGGTCCCCGGTAAATTCGCCGCTATTATTTACAAATATTGTATGATAATATAGTGTACCTATATTATACTCTTTATACGCGTATCGTTTTCTGCGCACCCGGTCGGATAAAACACGAGTTATCGCTGCACCGCATAAGCACGACGCAATATTTCTTTATACACCTATGTATATTTGAAGCGATTTTGAAAATGCTTTTTTTTTCTATGTAGCAAGGGAGGTGCGAATCCGGAAAAATAAGACATTATAATAATAAACGATAAATTGGGCGTTGGGTTATTGGTAAAATATAAAGTAGAACATCCGAACAAGAATGGATCAAATGTAGTAGAACACGTAGACACCACGAGTTTTTAGGTATTTGAGAAACACCAAAAATCAGAGCCGTCCCGTGGGGGGTGTCTCACCCCCCATCACGGAAAGCAGTCGGAAAAATGAAGTTCAGTTGGCTAATTCAAGTTCTGTAAGCAAATATTAGAAAAAGTTGATACCTCTTTTTGGCTACCCCCCTTCCCCCCCCAAAAAAAAAAAATCTTTCTTCGGGACCACCCTGAAATAATCCAAAATGCAGATGAAAGGAATAAACTAAGATAGATTAATAAGATTATTATATTAAAAGAATATTAAATGAGGCCAACTGCCAAGCCGTCTAGGTGTCCATATGGAATTTAATCCGAAGAAAAGTATCTTTACCCCCAGAAATATCGGTTTACCTGCTATAAGGGATAAAAATCAACTTTTGGCAATAAGTGGACAGGAAAGGATTGGAAAGAAAAGAATTCAAAGTATAATTTTTTTTATAGGATATACATACAATGAATTAATCTCAATTGGATAACTAATAAAGATGCACTAAGAAAAGTTTTGAAAATAAAATAAAATATCAAGAGGAGATGGAGTAAATGGATAATGCATACACGTCTTCGTATACATTAACACGGGGGACGGGGGGAGTAATTTTAAAAATAATTGCGGAAGGGAAATATTGCAGAGGAAGACCACGATTACAATCCTTGTGTTTTTTGAACTCGTCGATTAGCCAAAAGTGTTTTCATAATCATCACATCCAAACCGATTATTGATTTGATACGTTCACGGTGGTCCACTGGAAAATCCTATCCTCGAGATTGCTTTTAATTCGATGCATTCGTAGGTTTTTCTTATCATTATCGTTTGAAATTTAAATAATAATACAATGTATTTATTTTAACCATAATAGAAACATAAATGGTAGATAATAAATAGCATACGATACCTATATATGATTATTTGATAGAACTCGGTATCCCATATGTAATATCAAGAATTTCTACATTTCTACTATTTTAGATTCTGAGCGAAGAATGTTTAGGTTTTACAATGTATGCGTATTTTTAATGTCTGTATACATTTGTTCTATAGCACAATACATACACCAACACCACCACCACCACCACTATCATACATTCATATCCAAGTGTTTCTATCCTCTACTGATCGGCTTTTTTTTTTTTTAATATAAATTTGTACATTTTTTAATGCGAAATAATCTAAAAGCATAAAAAATATCCAAAATAAATTGTAGAGAATCAGATATGTGACTCGTATCAAGAAATTAAGAGGAAGACTAACAGACAATCATGCGAAGAATTGGTGCAAACCAATGTGGATTGAAGACTGCAAAGAAAGATTGAATACGAGTGAATTTAATTTTGTTCTTAACAATGGGTATTACAATGATAAGATAAATTTTATGTAAATGCTGGTACCACATTTATTTAGAATGCTAAAACTAATATTATAATATCGGGGTTTTTGTGGTGGGAGAGGTGTATAGACACATAGACTGCTCTCCCCTTTCCCGTAAATCCGTATGTATCCATGCGTGTTTCTCGTTTTAATTTTTAAAAATCAATCAATTATTTGTACTCCTTGTTCTTACAAAAAAAAAGGAATTCCTTACTTGCACATACTTACTTTTCTGCAAATATAAAACAAAAACAAGTACAAAACATCAAACATAGTTACCACATAGATCAAAACAGAAGATATTGATATATCTATACACACTGAGTTCTCATTCCCTATAAAAGGAATTCGTTTATAACGTTCCTATTGCTTTAAAAAGTCCTTCCAGAAATCGATCCTTTTGAAACATATTTCATTGAATATTTTGCAATTCCCTCGTTTGAACCTCCGAAGAATGGTAACTTTTAACTGAAACATTGATCCTGGCATGTGACAGAACAATATAATAACCTTCTGCAGAATACATTAATATACCTACTACTATACCTCGTTAGGTATAACATAACGATATTATTTTCAAAATTATTTTTGTTACGAGGATAGTATCATAAATACAATTATAATATTATTCTAATTTCTAAATTCAATTTAGAATGATTAAAACATTATGGAAACAATACTGCGTCACACGAGAGCTTTTTAAGGAGTTTTATACAGGCAATTTTAACTAAAACTCAAGGAAATTGAAAATAAAACAACTTTTAACTACATTTTGAAAATAATTTACAAAAAAACAAAAATGCACCTTTATATTATGTTGTGTGTAAAATCTTTTTTAAAAAAAATATTCACCATTCGACGAAAAAAAAATATAGACTAATACTTAATTATTGTACACGTTTTAAAAACTCAATTAAAATGCTACCTTAATGCTACGTTAAGTACTTAAACTTAACGTTTTTAACTACCGTGTCAAAAAAGTGAACTTAATAAATATAATTTCTAAAAACAATTCCTTTATGTATCAGCTACTGCTACTCCGTTCTCGCAAAACATTGTACCTACTGTAAAAGTACTCAATCTCAATAGTGAATAGTTATAATGTAGAAAATGAAGGGCTCGTGCATCAACCAGCAAGTCCACTTTTTAATATTTTTCAAGAGAAGTAAAATTTGAAATAATTGTTTAGCAATGTTGTAAAAAATTAATTTTTTTACAAATTATATTATATACATAATATACAGTTTACAATTTATGTGTTAATTATAACGATTATATACAAGTACATATACCTAAACAATTTTTTTTAAAGTTACCATTGCATATGGACTTGTCTGATATTTTGCGGATAATGTAAGATAAATTTTTAGCAGTATAATTTTGTTTTTTAATTTATTGCTAAAATATAATTGTAAAATACATTAACACAGTTTAGAATCAAAGATTCATCCTTAAGACTAATTTAGTTTACAATATTCATATGTTTATGTCTTTATTATGGCTCATATAAAAATAAAATAAAATATTTATCTGAAAAACATCGACTTATCTGATTTTTGATAGTATAATATTATCAACAATATTATATGAAAGTAAAAAGTGTGACACTTTTTGGCACAAAAACCAAATAAATCCGGACTTGTCTGGTGTTTGTACATGAAATGTTAATTCAGACAATTCCATTTACTCATTTCTCCATAAACAACAATCGGACTTGTCTCATTCTTGTACACGATTTAAGGGGGTAAAAATTTTTATTAAAAAATGTCAAAAAGTAATTTTCTGAAAAAATTGACTTGTCTGGTTGTTGCACGGAGCCCTACAAATGCTAAAAAAAAAAAACCATACAAAATGTAATTTTATGAAATATTTTTCGCTGTATGACGAAATTGTATTTTTTTCAATAAAATAATATTATTATAATATAAAAAAAGGTCCAATTTACCTACAAAATATAGGAAGTACCAATATATATATATATATATATATATATATATTATATTCATATACGTATATTTTATACAAAATGCGCGTGCGACAAACACCTTTGTATTCGACAGCATTTTGTTGTTATTAATTTTAAAAATAAAATTTGATTTCGAGAAACGTCATTTCATTTTCGCAGAAGGATTTTTCTCCTCGCTCCTTAGTCCTCACGAATATAATATATTATTTTCTTATACAGAAATATATTGTGCAAAATACATCCCGTCGGAGGAAATATGATTTGATTTTTTTTTTTTTTTTGATTTTTTTGTATTATATTTTATAAAATTTTTTTTATGTATTTTTCTTTTCCGTATATACGCTGCACTGTATATACAATTATATATAACGACCGTTAAAACATTTAACGGTGTAATGATCGCAAGGATGGAGATTTATATAGTTTTCCTTTCTCTCTCTTTTTTTTTTTTTTCTATACTTTTACACATATTATACAAAATATTATACGTCAGTGTTTTATTGCGACGTCGTCATCGACGGCGGGTGGCGTTCCGACCAATATTTCAACGTCAATTATTGACATGCGAACGTTCCGATTTTATTAACACCACTGTCAATCCGTCGCCGAAGTAATTTAATCGAAAACGTCTATATAAAAGGATCTCTCTCTCTCTCTCTCTCTCTCTCTCTCTCTCTCTCTCTCGAAATATATTTACGGTTTTCCGGGGTGCTCGCGATACTGTACGCAGTCGAAGAAACCCCCTCGACGAACACGGGTATAGGAGACGGTGACGATCATAAAAATATATGGTGGTAATGGTTTGTCGAACGGGATGGAAAAGTATACTGTCGTTCCAAAGAGCAAGGCCGGGCAAGTTAAAGATTTTTTTTTTTAACTCGTTAAGTCGAGTTAGTTTTAAAAAGCCGGTCAGTAGATTGTGGAAGCACTTCGCTCGTCGGGTGTCAGTATTGGTGGATGCACTTCGCTACTGGGCAGGGTACTTTTGGTGGATGTATTGAATTTGAAAGCAATGATAAATCATT
>JAIPRL010012630.1:0-11791 GCA_025469235.1 Pemphigus obesinymphae | reverse complement strand
TCAATATCGACCGGCGCAATTGATGTATACCACCCGAATATCTCCGGCGCAATTGATGTATGACCTTTTTTTATCCCATACATTTTTTTTTTTTACCTGCGATTTTCGGCGCAATTGACATATACCCATGTATAGTTCTATTACGCGGCGAATAATTGATATAACTATCATAATAATACACACTGCGTCCATCATGTAACGATGGAAAATCGTCAACGTTTACGCTAAAACAATGCCGTTTTGTTAATCCCGTCGATGCCGGTGAACGCTTGACACCACACGACATCCAGCTCGTCGGACGGTAACCGATCGCGCGTCGTTATTTTCCGACGTTTTGGACGAATTTCCGATCGGTTCGACCTACTAATATATCATGACGTGTACACGTTCAAAATCGAACGATCACACACTGCCGAGTTCGACGTAAAAGTTTTTCTGTACTTTTTTTTTTTTTTTTTCTATAAACGTATATCGTATTGGTACCTGATATATTCTAATCCGTTGGACATATTTCTGGGGGGGTGTGGCTCCAAAATACATCTTTGAAATGTAAATTAGCAAAAGAAAAAAAAAGCCATCTACTTTTTCTACTTTTGCCGACTAAGTGCCTAATCATTTTCATAACGTATTAATTATTGAAACGTGGGAAATAAGCAAAAAAAAAAATCATCAACTTTCTATTTTTGCCGACTACTTTCCAGGGGGATATAACACCCCCCCCCCCAGTAGTATCGTCCCTGTTTACACTGCCAGTTAGTGCAAAAGTTAATTGGAACCGTTTTTTTCATGAGACTAATGCACAGTGTTACTGAATTTTTAGGAGTTTATTTTCAGTGGTATTAAAATTTAATCATTTCTAATATTAAGATCGAGGGAAAAGAAATTCGAGGCCACTGACTATTCTACTTTAGACGTATGTATGCGTATTGAAGGTAGGTCACTTTATGAATAGATGCCATAATTTTCTGCCTGTATTTTCCTTTGACATGATTTAAAAAATAATAAACAATTTTCGCATAATATGCTCATACAGGTAGTTATGATAAAATAATTATATAATGTCGATTTTTTAGTGCGGATATACCTATCTACCTACCGTTATTTTTTCATAAAATATTAATTTTTTAAATACTATCCTCTGAATACGAGTTCACTGATAGGTATACATATTATATATAAACGCACATAATACGCAAAAATCGATTAAATTACAATTTTGACTAAATCGGAGATTGAAATTAATATTAATGTCCGCGAAATATGGTTATGCTTTTATAAGTACATATAATTCAAGTTTACAGGTATTCGTTGATAAACATAACTACTTGATTTTAGTTTATATTTTCTATGTAATTTAATATACACATTAAACTTTTAAAAATAATTATTGCTAATCCAAAACTCGTGATCATGATATTTGCCATATTTATTTATGCTCCAATCTATCGACGTAGGATTGAAATTAATGTTCTGGTCAGAAGTTCAAAACCAATATTGTTTTAAACATTAAAATGCCAATAACAAATCGCATATTTTAAGAGATTCCCAAAACTTTGTTTGTGGGATCGTAAACAAATTTAATCTACCGTTAAATTAATTTACAATTCATTAGACATGTCTTGAAAAGTCGTGAATAATGGCGTCGAACTCTGTCCAACTTATTCCATTATCTTTTGTAAACGACGCGTTATTTTTTTAAATATCAATATGAAAGTAAAATATATGTATAATGATGCATAATCTTATGATATATTACTTTTGCAGTCAATTTACCTTACTGTGTACTTCAGTGTCGCAGATTACCTAAAGAGGCTATAAAAATATTCTACGTCCTCAGACTTTTCGACCAATATATCGTTGAACACTTTTCCCTGTGGGATTTTTATTTTATTAATTTATAAAATGGAAAGTTCTATAAAAGGTTAAATTGAATGCTTTTACGTAAATTAAAAGGAAACTATAGTTTTTCGTAGCTTTTTGTTGAACCTTGTGGCAATTTAAATGAATAAAACACCGACAAAAATCATTCGCATATATAAAATACCTAATATTATATTGTGGTCAGTGGTCAATACAAAATATATGAATATAATATTCTACAAGTGAGATTCGGAAATTCGATTAGTATACTACCAATTCAAACGATAACCACCTTGTGATATTACATAATATGTTTTGTAAAAAAAAATACCTTATTTATAATTATATTGCATAGGTAATTAATTTGAATACATGAGATTATTTTACTGTACAAGATATACATGAGTATGAGATGAAAATAAAACATGACATTTTATAATGAAATACCTCGTATTGTGGATGGAAATTATTATAGGTACGAAATGTAAGTTTAATACCAATAAATTATTTTATCAATAATAGTTATGCATTTTTACATTTAATGTATTATCTTTTTAATTACAAACAATCTGTGAGCAACAAAAAAAATCTTGTAGGTAATGAATGAATAAAAAATATGTATTGCCATAAAAAGGTTTTTAACGAATTTTCTGAATAAAGCGAGAGATGAAACGTTTGCGATTTTTTTCGATAAGGTTATCTTATATTATTATTTATACACCTGTTACGCAATATTTTACATAATTTATTCGATATTTGGTTATGTGTACACATAATAGCAGAACAATTTTCGACAGAAATTCATAGTCGAGATCAAGTTGTGAACTGTGTGTTGTTAGAATATGCCTATATATATTCCTAAATCTAAAATTTTCATAAATGAATCAATTTTAAATACCTACTATTATTACTGTATGTAAGTATAGGTACGCATTATTTTTGTTGTAATAACAACAATTTACCAATGCTATAAGAAAAGGTGATATAATATTATATTATATACGAATATAGTTAATTTCATAGTGTGACATGAGTATAAAGAGAACATATTGACGATGTCATTATATATTATATTTATATAAGAAAAATATAATTATTGTAGACATTACATTTTGAATGGGTTACGTGTGCTAAAGTGTTAAACACGTGGTATATATATAATATATCTACACTGTATAAAATAAGGATAAACTGTCCTTTATATCCTTCGTCTCCATGTGCATTGAGTATTTTTAATTAACATCTTTCCCCGATATTAAGAAACGTATAAAATAACTTGAAATATTATATTTTATAACAACCTATACATACACATATGTATGTATATGATATTTTATAAAAAATTTTTTTTAAATATTTATATAATTAATATGGCAGTTACAAAATGTATTATTTATATTGAATTCGGTACATTATATTTGTTATACTAAAATGGTTCAAAACTTTACGAATATGTATTAAATGTATGTATGAAAGAAGAGTTTATGTTAATAATAACAAAAGTAGATTTACAAATTTTGGAATATTAATGGAGTGAATACGATAGGTTTAAAGTGATGTTTCTTTTTTTCTTTTCTACAGAAAACTTTTTTGACCAGAATACTTGTTCCAATTGTTCCTTTTGCACCCATTTTCCGGTATCGAATTTGATCAGGGTAGTACTTTTGAGTGGTCATTTTTATGGTTTCTTGTGTTACTAGACTGTAACCATTACACATTTAGACTTGAGTTAGTAGTTAATACTAACGGTCAAAGTAGGGATTGAATAAGGGAAAAAGTCCGCGCCTACCCCCGAGGTACTGAACTCTTACTGAAATCTGAGGGTTTATTATTATTTGACCATATATATATTCTAATATTAGATATATTCTAGGGTACTAACTACTATTCCTAATAATAATACCTAGGTACTCACCTCATAATAATAATTACTTTTAATATATATTTTTTTATAATTACTTATTATTTATTTATTTATTAGTTAACATTTATTTTAATTAAATATAATATATTTATATTATTGTTTCAAAGTATTTTTTTTTTAATGTATCGAGTAAATTTTTGAAAATAATTTTATGAAATACTCAATACATAGATTAAAAAGGTTTCACAATATAAAATACTCGATACACTTTCTAAAACTGTATCGCTATACAAGATACAAGATACTACCCAATCCTGTATATATATATATATATATATATAATAAAAATAAATACATTATAAATGTATTCTTTGAAGTTTAGTACCTACCATATTATACATCTATTTTAATAATAATTTTTTTATATTTTAAATGTGAATTATACATATATGATTTAATTAAGTTACCGTTTAACTAATATCACTAAATATCTACCTACTGTAAAAAGCAAAATAATTTTTATCTCAGAAACCTGCTCGATTAATTTTTTTTTTTGTAAACATTTAAGGAATAAAAAAATGTTTATGGTATATTTGCAGTCGGCTAAAACTCCCGAGTAATATATCCACTCTATCATCCACTTACTTTTTTCGTTTGTTTTTAGTTATTTTCATCACCGGTATTTATATGATTTAGAAACATATAATATAGTGCAATATATTGAATGAATTTTCGAAATTTTTTCATGTGCCATTTTCAATTGCTATTTTTCCCCATTTCCTTATTTCCCCGTTCGTAGGCAGATGGCAGAATCCACCTACTACCTGTGGAGTAATGATGAAACAAAAAAAAAAAAAAAAAAATCTCGGATTCTATTACAGGTACAGCTATATAGACGGACGCGGCGCGTAAAGAAAATGAGATTGTTCGACCGGCCGCCGACGAGGTAATTGCACGTTAATGTATTACCATTAGAATGTATATATGTATAAGTACACGGTGGCTGCCGCGGTGGATGTGCGAGGTGGGCGCACATGCAATAATTTTTGTACGGTACATTATCTGCGCAAACCTCCCGACCGGAATACGCGGCGAATGATAAATATTGATCGGAACCTTTTAACATGTGCAACACACACACACACACACACACATACGATATAATATAATATAAATGCGTGTATATATGTACACACACACACACGTATACATTTGTACCTTTAGGAATATTTAATGTTGTTATGCAAATGCGCGGTTCCAAGACGAATACACACATGCAGATATACACATACATAAACACACATATATATACATACACACACACACACACACACACACAAATATATATTACGTTCGTATGTATGAATAGGTACATATTACTATATACGTCTGCGTCGTCGTAGTGTGGGTACACGCGGTCACACGGCGGCGGCCGGTCTCCTAAGTGCGGAAGAAACCGAATACTCGACGTTTTCCTTCCTGTATACATATATATATATATATAATATATATGTATAATAAGTATTAGAGTATTTTTTCACTTATGTGTGTGAATGTGTAATGTATACATGTGTTACATGTACGTACTTTGTGTGTGTGTGTGTGTGTATAGGTCTATCGTATATGCGCCGACGAGAAGGGAAATTTGGAGGAATGATAGCCCCCCCCCTGTCCCATCAAGATAATAAGTATTGTGTTCATATTTTGCCAGTCAGTGACTATTACGTATAAAGACGGAAGACACTTTTTAAAATTCCAAAATATCATCCTTTACATCACAATAACAAATTATTACGTCACCTTATATACTTTTCAAAACATAATTCCTATAAAGTTCTAGTAGAAGGAATGATTGAAACGTTTCCCGTTAGAATTATGTTCATTTTGTCGTTATTTTGTAGAGGCTATTTTTCAATTTTCCAATAAATTTCTAGGGCATACATTTTATATATTTATAAGAAAGCTTCAATCAGAATTGAATTTATGAAAGAAATAATTTATCATTCATCGTACATCAATCAAGTTGTGGGCTTAAAATTAAAAGGTTCTAACTAGATTTTTTGATATCATTTTTCATATACCTATACCATTTAGTTCAATTATAAGCGGTATATTTTGGAGTATTATTGATAAAGTTACAGAGAACCAAAATACTCAAATTATAAAACTGATATTCTAAATTTGAATTATGACTATTGTGTTCTAAAACGAAATGTGATGACCAAAAGATGCAATCTATCTAACTATAAATATGAATCTATGACCTAAATATGAGTAGTATATATAAGGCTCATCTGTATTATAGTGCATTAATTAACGCAGCTGATTTGGAATGTTTAGATTTTATGAAATATTTTCAGCTTATAGAAATGAATACATTTGGCATATTATAAATACCTATATATAATTACTGTTATAGGTTTTTAATATATCCAGAATAAATAAGAACAATAATTTTCGTTGACAAACGCGTATTTTTGATATTTTCTTGCCTTTTTTTTGTAGTTTTTTTACGGTAACGTTAGTCTCTTATCCTACTATTTAACAAACTTTAACATGCTCAGGTTCGTACGTTCATTTATTAGAGGAGTCGAAGATGGTTCTTGATAGCTATATAATAAGCATAATATGAATACCAAAATATTGGACGGGTTTGGTAATTATAGTCGGTTTATACCAGAGACCAGACACCACAAGTCAGACCCCATATTCTACGTGGGAATGGAACCGGGAAACTCATACTCTGAAACATGTATCTAGTATTTTCTTATATATTTATCGAAAAGTCAAAAAATCTAAAAATGACATATTCCTGATAAAATTCTCTAATTACTAGAAAATGGGTAAGTACATGTGAAATGATTCTGGTTAAATGAAGTAACCAGAAAATCGATAAGTTGTTTATAGAAAAAAACCATAAACACGGTTGTAAAATAAATAGATTTCTCGCACTGCTCAGAATCTAAAATTATAAAACGTTACGATACAAAAAAATATAAAGTTCAACAATATATACAAATATTAATACAATATGTATGCAGTACATCAATTGTCGTATGGGGTTACATTTGAGATTAAACAGCTCCAGTGGAGGTCATAAGAGCCATGACCCCATCTAAAACCTAAGAATATGAGTATAAAAATGATATATATATTTTGTACTGTTAAAAACAATTTCCCCTTTCCTTGAATAAGTCTTCGGAACCACCCATGTCGCTATCATTATTCGACGAAACGAACACGATAAGAGTTCAATAAGGAGATAAAAAGAGATTATGCACGAAATATAAATGGTACTTATAATAATAATTATAGTAGATTAAAGAATAGAAGCCTCGGAATGAAACGTTGGGTCCATAATATATGACACGACGTGATCCGATGTCAAGGGTCACCATAGATAATATATTACGAGTCTGATCTCCGAGTGATCAGGTGCCAAGGAGTGAGGAAGTCGGAGTGTATTTATATAGTTTATCATAATAATAAATTATATAAAATAGATATAATAATAATAATAATATGCCTTTATATGTGTTCGATATTGCACAATTATAACATATATAAGTATCGTCTATATCCGTGTTTTAGTCGAAAATCCATAAAAATCGAATAAATTGATGTGACGCAATTTAATGCTCGTACATCATCATATTACTCGTATATAATATATATTTTATGCAATGAAGTCGAGTTTTGAAGCATATACAATATATTGGACGTTTCACTGAAAACCCGGGCGATTTAAAACATAGTTTTCCAAACACTTTACACTTTCTACATAGATGGTGTGTCTGGTCCTCCGTGCAGTCGATGCGCAAAGTCGCCAAATAATCGACAAAACTCCATATACGACTATACACGAGGAGATTCATTGCTCCGGTCGTGCGCACAGTGTGACGCCTACAACACGCAAATATATTATACGCGTATACGACGCGCGGGTGCGGTGACAAATATCCCGAGCCGTCTTTTCTCGCGCGTATAGCCGATAATTTATCCCCAGCCCTTAGTGCACGTATCCGTGTCGCCTCGTGTTTCGGTCAGGAAATAGATTTCTCTCTCTATCTCTCTGTTCTGCACGTATACATCTCCTCACCCCGTACGAGCGTCGATTCCGTTATCAGAAAAACCCCCTCGTCGGGGGGGGGGGAGTCGGTCCCATACGCGTGCGGACCGGAAAAAAACGGCGCTCGCGTGCAATCCAGAACCGTGTTTTTTCGACGTTTTTCTCGGGAGGTTTTTTTCCTCTCCATTTACATGCATTATAATATATTATATACATTTTACACACGTCACTGGAGTGCGTATACGATTGATGTACAACGATTTTCTTTTACTTTTTTAAACGCGCTACGTTTTACTTTCGGCAAATGGATACACACACGACACACACACACATACACAAACATACCAAAATATACGTATAATATCGTGTCCGTGTTTGTACAACTTAAATCCTTATAAAATTCCGTACTCGCGGCATACATATGTGTATAGAAATTTAGAAATCGTCTCCGCACATTTCGTACTTGAAGCCCAATATCCGAATCTTCGCTACTAATGCATCAATATAGCAGAGTAGGTACGTACTCATCGTATACCGAAGGACGAGTATACGACGATACTATACATTGTGTTCTTTATTGTGTCTATATGACGGGCGCGCGTTCGGGAAAAGTTAACTTTAACCATCACGTGATTTCTCTGCAACACGCAAAATGACGTGGACGGATATCATACTCGGAAACTCCGTTTTGTGACATTTACCGTCGAAAACCGTTTTTATCGGAACGTTATATGGAAAAATATCCAATCCCTTTGAATTGAAATCGGATTACGGTCGGTGCCAAAAATGAAATTGTCTGAACATATATATTTTGAGTAAAAATAAAGTCCGTTTTACCGGATATACATGAATTGCGTCACATCAAGTGGCGTTTAAATTTCGCATTTAAATAATTAACGCGATTAAATATGAAAACGCTAAATTTGATTAAATACCCTAAATCTATATATTTTTTGGTTAATTATTTTTATTGTGTTTTTGATTTTTATTCGATTTTAGATTTTGAACATATAGTGAGAAATGTATTGGTTTTATAATGATTTGTATTTTTTTTTTTGCATATACAAGTACGTAGGTACTTTTCTTTTCGTTAACTAAGGAAAATTTTTCGTTCACAAAGGTTGGTAATTTTTCAATTTTCTGAGTAGTTCTCAAAAACGTAATGAAAAACCACCCATGTTGACAATAAGCTTGTTATGGTTACTGACATATATTTTTTTTATATGTATGTATGTATGTATGTATGTATGTATGCATGTATATATGTACCAGGTACATTGTACCTATTATATCTATACATTTTTGGGTACAAAGGGTTTAGTAGGAATTTTTGTGAAAAACAATTTTTGACAGAAAATTCATTCTAGTTGGTACTTTAAAGAGGTCATTTAAAAAATTAATTTAAAATATTATTTTTTTAGCTTAGAGGTAAACTATAGAAAATTATGAAAAATGGCAATAAATCCGAAAAGAATATTATACTATACCGTGTTTCACTCAGAATCGTTTTATCGAAAGAAATATGATGTAACAATGCTTTCTAGTTCACTATAAATCCATCACCAGTATCGTATCAATCGGGCAAAGTTCTTACACTCCTTATTATCAATAGGTATGTAGGTCAAAAGGCGGTCAGCCTCTTTTTGATTTAACAGTTTTATGATATATATTATATTTTAGGCCAGTGATAAGAGGATTTTTTTTTTTTTTTTTAATAAGAATTATTATCATTAGAGTAACGAATAATAATAATAAGCTATATATAATTGCAACAATTGATAATGTATATTTTGTATATTTTAAGTAATAATTTAAATTAATATATTGCAGCACCCCCTAAAAGCTAAGCTTGTGCTAGGGGTGTAAGTTCTTATAAATCTAATTTACATAAAAAAAAATAAAATTTTAGATGATAAAATTAATTAAAATAAAAGTAATACTTAACCTACTGTGTACAAATCAACATAAAGTATTCATAACAATAAATAAAGAATATCTTAATTAAAATGATTAAATTAAGTACTAGACAAATCTAAGTTCTTAATATTATATTTTTATTTTTTTAAATTTTCAAATTTACTAATATTAATTTTTAATAAACGGAATAAATTTAAACCTAAATAAAAAACACTTTTTTGCCGAAAAACTTTATTACATTTTGATAATTGAATATTAATATTTTATTTATATCTGGTATCATGATCATGTTCTGATGAGGTATCTAATTAAATGCTTATGTTTATATAAATCTACTAGTGAATAGAATTTATGAATATAATTAAAATTATTTATAATAAGTTCATTATATATCAAATTTGAGATTATTTGCATAGAGAGATTTAATTAATTATGTAATTTATTATAATATTTAATTTAGATATAACCTTGTTAAAAGTTCCTCACCCCCCCACCCCCCAAAAAAAAAAAAATAGAAATACCATAAGAAAGAATTGGTTATACTAAAGCTAAATAAATTATTTTGTAATTAATAATAATAAATCTTTTATAAGATTTATCAAATATATACCTAACTTAATTAAACATATAAAAAAAATTACATAAAATATTATTTATATAATTAACATGACTATCCCATTTAAGCCTAGAATCTAAATTTAAACCCAGATATTTTAATTCATTAACATTTTCAAGTTGAATATATTTTTTGTCACAAGTATTATTAGAGATAATATTACATTTTAAAGAATGCACTATTAATTATTTGTATGTGAGTCGCAATCAACATTCAATTCAAAATATATATATTTTGACTTGAGTAGATTTATTTTTAATTTGTTTTTATAAAACCAAACATAAACAGTATTTAATATCTTGTTTGCCTCACTGTATAAATTGTCAACTGTTTTTTTCTGATAATAAAATTGCGGTATCACCAGCAAAGCTCAGTAATTCCATTGTGGTGCTAGATTTTATTTTTAACAGATCATTGATAAAAATTATAAACAATAAAAGGCTTCCTAATACCGTTCATTGTGGTACTCCACAATATATACTCTTGTTTCACTATAAATATCATTAATTTTAACTTGTTGAGTTCGATCGTTTAAAAAAAATTCCAACAGTCTATTTGGTGATCCGCGTATACCTGAACAATCCAATTTTTTAAGTAATAATTATGATCAACATAGTGAAATGAATTTTGTACATCCAAAAAAATACCCATTACTATCATTATTATCAATATTATAGTGTACAAAAGTATCTACCATAAAAAAAGTTTTAAAACGACCAGTTCTAAATCAAAATTAATAATTTGAAAAAAAAAGCTTTTTTCTCTAAAAAATCAATCTACTCGTATCTATATTTGATAGATTTTTCAAATATTTTTGATAAATTCAAAGATAATGTGAAAAGCCAAAAAACATAGGTATCTGTAAGCATAGATTTGTTATAAATAATTGATAAAGGTAAAGATATAGATTTGACAACTTTTTTGAGTATGTAATTAGTAAGACCATTTGCATAAAATCATTATAATCTTTAATTTTTTAAAGTTTAAAGTTTTTAAAGTTTATTAATTTCATCACTACTTATTGGTTTTAAAAATATACTTTTTTTAATAGTATTGTTATCATTAAGTATTACACAATTTGAATTTATATTATGTTCTATGTTTAAATTATTTTTTTACATTAACAAAAAAGTTGTTTAACTCATTACATATTTCAGTTTTATTATCAGTAATTATACGATAATTTTTTATTACCTACCTTGTTTATTTTAGATTCTGAGCGTAGCGAGGAAGCTTATGGTTTTACAATGATGTTTATTTTTTTATTTTTTTTATTTTTCTGTAAACACTTTTTCTACCAGAAGGAATGCTCCGATCTTTACACTCATACCATGTTTCCGGTAGCAAATTGCATCTAGTTGGTACTTTTGAGAGGTCATTTTTTGATTTTCATAATAGTTTTTTAATGCGTAAGCAAAAACTACCAAAAAATTACGAAAAATACGATTTTGTAAAATCGAGAATT
>JAIPRL010012629.1:0-11791 GCA_025469235.1 Pemphigus obesinymphae | reverse complement strand
GATGTCACCAGTATGATATTAAGCGCTAGTTGAACGTTTCCACAACTGATTAAGGGAGTCAGTTTGAGGGCAGAATGATAGCTGATTATTATATGCCGTTGGGCATCCATACTATCTTAATTCGTGGATTGAAGTCACCATTGGTCCGCCATATTTGTGGGAATTTGAATCTTATCACATTTATATTATCAATATGTGTGTACAATACATAGATATCAGATGATATGTTTAATAAACTGTGGTAGGTACAATATATAAGTAGCTACTTACCCAGATATTTTAACTTTGAATAATAGACAAAATAAAATTATGCAAATACATATTATTATTACGTCCCCTTGAAAGTGGAAAATCGTTGAATGCTGAAAGTTCAAATTTTGGAAATCAATCTGCTTCTCAAAACCGTCTAGGTAATCGTCCAGTATTATTTAATATTTGAAATAATTCCTTCTTTGATAATTTTAAAACTATATATGTATATATATATTTATATTTTTTTGAGGTATTTACAAATTAGTAATGAACTTTATTAATTATTAATGTAATAAAATAATAATATTACCTTATTTTGTAAAACTTACGAATTACTACCTACATATTATTAAACAATATATTGTCAACTATACTTTTATGTACCTACTTATTGTCTTCAACTATTTTCATCATTTTTGATTTCAATATTTCACTGTGCTCGCAACACTTTTACAACCAACAACACAAGACACAACAAGACTGGAGCATTTTTAATTATATTTATGTTATATGTGTTCACATAAGTTATAAAATTAATGTTCGTGCAAAGATATGTATAATACATAATTATAGGTAGGTATGTATCTATGTATTCGTGATCCCAAGTATATATTATTATACAGCGGTAAACGCGGTATAAATTCGAAATGTTTTATTATCACAATATTGTGATAATACATTGATAATGATCCACAGCCCACAAAAATGGCTGCCGTGGCGACTTCACTTTTATCCGGGAGTTAGCAATCTAGTTTATTATACATATCTGTGGCCTCTAACTACTAAAGCTAAGAATCTAAGTTTCCCTCCGATTAGTTTTCAATTGATAATAATAGTCAACAATTTAGTTGTTAATTTTTTTGACTAGTGTCATTTATTCCTGATATGATTTTGATATAACTTGTAACTATATTAAGTTTGCTCAGCTAAAAAAATTTATTTTTAAACTATGCTTTTTGTTATCGCCATGTAGTTTGTACTCTATAGAAGGACTTGTGGTGGAATGATACAGGGGGTAGGGGTATTTTTAGTTTTGATCATTACTCATTTTGTAGGATATTATTAAATGAGTAAAGTAAGGAAAGTTCTCAATTTCGGATATAAAAATAACAGAGTGTAATCCACGTTTTATCGTACGGACGTGCAATGGTAGTCATTAACGAAACCCTATTAATGTCCAATGGACATTGTCCATAGTCTATAATATTATTATAATACACATAAGTATATATTTTGTAATTTTGATACCTAACTATGGTAACAAATAGAAATAGTTTCGATTTTTTAAATTTTTGTACAAAAATCAATTAGGTAGTACGATGCCCACCTGTAGCGGCGTGTACACCTATTGCTTATTTACATGTTCCGTGTTTACTAAACTGTGCATTATGTCATAACCAACCCATATGGGGATTCAACCTTGTGACGTGACCCGATTGCAAGAGGGGAGTTATTGCAATTCATTTGAGATTTTATAAATTTATATTAATTTTGGTAAAACGGTAGACAATACGCGCGCGGGTGAAAACCGGTCGACATGTTTGGCAATTCAGTCCGATGAGGAGACCGGGGCAAGTTGACGATCTTAAGGTTTCAGCAACTGTCCTACTATAACCAGTGGATAAAAACACTTAAAAATTTACACAAATATTCTTTGGTATACTATGAATAATTGGTAAATTTTTATTTTCTTAATATTTGGTATTTTGTCATTTATTCATAATCTAAGTAGATTAGTCAATTTCGTCAACTTGCCTCGGCTTTGGGGCAAGTTGACATTTCAATGGGGCAAGATGACATAGTATATTTCCTTTAATGAAAAAATAAAAATTTTACAATACAGTAATTAATAAATACTTTATTTAATGTTAGATAAAATGAAATTAAAACAAATATTAAATCTTTATGAAAAAACAACATTTAACCAATTAAAACAAAATAAAACATATATTATTATATATTACGATCTCCTATCCGTCTTCTTTACATAATTTCTAACCATATTGTCCTAATAGGTATATAAAATCATAGTGTAACATCTTATTACAAAATTTTAGACAGATTCGTCAACTTGCCCCAATTTACATTTATTAGGAAATTTTAAATTACAAGTATTATAATTAAATCAAACAAAATAAGTATACCATTATAATATTGCTAACAACTACCACTAACTATATTTACAACAATAAAAAGGTTTACTCATGTTATATTTTGTAGAGACCTTACTGAATACAGCTATAAAATTTTAATTTTGATAAAGTAAACAAAAAAGTGATAACACAGGTTCGATTATTATCAGATACTTGTGACTAACAATATAATTTATATCAATATATTGATATGTTCTTAAATTGTTATAAAAATTAGTGATAGATGTTGTAATAAATCGTTAAGATCAAATTCGTCAACTTGCCCCATACGTCAACATGCCCCGGTCTCCCCTACTGACCACAGACTAATCGATAAATTGACCTACTGAATAGGTATAATACTCCTAAATTTTAATACATCTTTATATTGTAATGTGTATGAATCTATGATAAAAAAAAAAAATAATAATAAAATAATAAAAATTCAAAGCATAAAAGGTCGAAAAATCCAATTTTTATTACAATATATTATGTAAATTGTAATTATAATATTAGGTTATGATAGGTATCTAAGAGTCTCCAAAATATATCCATAAATAGTAACTTATTACAGATCGATAATAGTAATGGGCAATAGGTATATATGGCTACATCGGTATATTATGTCCTACTCGTAGATGGTAATTTTAATAAAAAATACCTATTATAAATCTACCTACTCATTTTCTTGATCTGCTTTATAAACAATTATAATGCAATATAAAAATTCTGTAGTCTTCCGTACTACTGAATAACATTTTTCGAATTGGGGGGGGGGATCGGGGAGCTCTTCTACTATTTTTTAAAATTATTTTGAAAGCATCATTAGTAAAATTATTTTTTATTCGTTTCTACCCAAATCCATACGTTTGAAAAAATTATTTTCAACGTAAATATGTACCTATGTGTATGTGTAAATATAAGGATAGAATAATAATAATTTTACAATTTGTAATTTATAAAATGGAAGATTGGTACAATATAATAGTCAAAAATACAAATATGATTTGAAGTTTAGACCAATAATTGTTGAATATTATAAATATCATACATATAAAGCATATATACATAAGCATATATATATGTTACGGGCAAAGTGGAAAATTCGGGCAATGTATACAATGCCTCTCTCATTGAAATATTTACTGTTTGAGGTATATCTTTAATATTTAAAAATGACTCCTTGCAAATGATAAATTGGTTTCGACTGTATAAATTTGAAAGTCGACCTTCCGTCGTACCAATTTCGTACATATTGTCGTCATTTACTGAAATTTTACAAGAAATAAATTATTATAATTTGGGCAAATTTGATAAGATTTTTTTATAAGTACCACCTGAAAGTATAATTCCAATAATATTACGAAAATCACTGCGTGCTTTATCAACATCTGGAATTTTTACCGTTACCGATTCGCCAACTTCACCACGACGAAAACGACTTTCAGAAACTTGTTTCATTTTATTGGCTTGAATTTTTAAATTTTGGAGCGATTGATTTCTTTTTTCATGAATAGATTGTATTCTTAAAGGTACACCTAAAATTAAAATTAATGTTAAATAAAGTTATTAAAATTAATTTAATTGTTATATTATACCGTCGACATTTTCGATTTCTTCATTATTTATGTTATTTGTTGCTCCGATTTCGTCATTATTCGAGGTAGTGGCAATGTGGTCGACATTTTCGATAGAATTAAGAGCTGTTTCAAGATCTTCTTCAGTTTTTAATTTACATATAATACTATTTGGTAGTAGCGTACTTTTTAGTCCAATTTTAGCTTGTATACCAAACATCGCTTCATACGGTGAGCATTTTATTCCGTGATGTAATGCACAATTTTTCATAAATTGAACAAATTTTATACCTTCACTCCATTTGTTGGTATTGTTATCCTGCAACCAAGTAGCAAGGATATTTTCAATGTCTTGGTTAGCTCGTTCCACTGAACCTTGACTCTGCGAGTGACGAGGTTTACTATGGACTATTTTAAGTTCTGACCACATTTTACAAATTTCGGTTACGATGTGATTCGCGAATTTTCTACCATTATCACTCTGTAAAATTGCAGGAGCGCCGAAAGTTGTAAAAATGTCCAATAATATGTAAGCCATCTCTTCGGCACGTTTGTGTTTTAACGGACGGAGCAATATATATTTTGTTAGATGATCCTGATAAACTAATATGAACTTATAATCACCATCCGATTGTGCTTGCATGTCGATCAAGTCAATTTGACAGCGAGAATTCATTTCAGAAGATATGATTGGCTTTACAACCAACCCTTTTTTAGCTGTATTTTCTTTCTTTTTACACGATTCGCAATTATTTAAGTATAACATTATTACATCTCTAGTTATATTTTTGTACTTTTTATTAATCTCGTGTTCCATCCTATTTCTACCTCCATGTCCAATTGACAAATGAACTTCATGTATAATGTCATATAACTGAACATTATGCACATAAAATTTTATTTCATTACCTTTAAATACATTTAAAATTAAATTAATTAAAAAAAAATTTGTAATACTCTTATAAAAATAACAATATATACGAATATAATTAAATTAGTATATAATATATTATAAAAACAGTATACCTATAATAAAACTGTAATAATTTATTGTTTTTATAATATTTACTATTTTTATAAATAAATTGTTATTTTTTTTATCATTACCTTTAGTTACTGGAACAATTAATTTGTTAATTTCACATATTTTTATTACATCATATTTTTTCAAAAGTTTATAATCATTTGGCTTCAATTTTTGGGAACTATTCTTTATTTTAATTATATGTTCAATTAATTCATCGTATTTTAATTTAGTTAAATACACATTATTCACATTTTTTTCATTTAACACAATATTCAATTTCGCATTAAATTTTTCCATTTTTAATAAAATTTAGAAAATAAATTATACGAATAAATCTTGGAATGAAAAAATGTAAAAAAAATTAAATGTTTGTTTAGGCACTGCACAATATAAACTGAATGACTGTATACTACAACTAAAGTAACCAAAATTATATGAGATAAGATATTATGAGTAGATGTGAGATAAATATGAGAACTGATTTATCAGTTTTGTTATCGGAATATAAAGTGCATTCACAAAATGTCATTAGTGTTTAACCAGAGGATAGACGTAGCATATAACTATTTATAAAAAATGTATAAAATTTATTTTCATTTAATGATTATTAATTATGTAATTATTATAATAATTGTACTTCACAATTATTTACATTGCATAAATAAATTATATAAAAAAAAAAAAATTATTTGAAATAAATGTATAATTTACAAAAAAAAAAAATACAAATAAAAACATAATATATTATGCAGTATATTTTGTATAAATACTTCAAAATTTACATTGCCCAATATACCTCGGGCAATGTGTACAATGCCTGGTCAATTGCCCGAATTTTCCACTTTGCCCGTAACATATATACGTAAAAACATTACACTTATATAAGGTAATTTCATAATTCATAATTATAGTACTAAGTGTACAATAAACATATAAGATAAAGTATATTTTTTCTCCAGTTCAATATGGTTTTTTCATTATAGTTATGTAAATAATGGTCATAAATTCATAAAATTATTATATAAAATGTAATTTCAATAGAATAATTAACAATTAATGACTATTTATATTAAATATTGCATTTTCTTCGTCATAAAATAGTTAAATTTAAGTTTTAAAACTTAAAAATGAATAACTATCATATTTTTAAAAAGTCATTCCAAATTTTTTAATACTCAATTTATTTTTCGACAACAATTTAAATTTATGACATGTATGTATTAATGTATGTATGTATGTATGTATGTATGTATGTATGTATGTATGTATGTATGTATTTATGTATGTAAGTCATTTTTATGTCATGTACCTATATATATAACGTATATAATATTCATTATATACAGATTTAAAATAAGATATAATAAATATTGTTTTATCCTCTACTTAGTATAAATTTTTAAGATTATATAAATGTTAATAGGTTATGCATTTTGGAGTAAGTGTGCTGAAATACAAATATATTATCTGTAGGCCTTATATATAGTTTTTATTTCCAATAAGGTATAATTATTTCAAATTATTGTCCGCGCAAACAGATGCGATCAGTTTTACCAGCAAATTGGAATTTTCTGTATTACATAAATCTTTGTTATTATCATATCAAATATTATCATAAATTACCATCATATAATATGTATCAAATTTCTCCCCTTTTTTTTTATGTAATTCTAACCCGTCCCCACCTCGTTCCAACTATTAAAAATATAATTTTCCTGGTTACTAAAAAAATATGCTTTCCTACAAAGTATTATGTGAAAAATACAAAAGATCAAATACCTATCATTTATCATATAATAATATAATACCTAACTATTATATTAATCTTTGGTTATGTATTTTATTAAATAATTAAGAATGGCCACCCCCTTGCCTATAAAATTGTGAATACTATGAGACTATTGTAAATTTCAATATCGGAGTTACGTGTAAAAATGAACAAAATAATTGTATCTGTCTTTTTTAAATTTTATACTATCGTATATAGTTATATATTATACATATACAATTTTAAAATAATATATAATAGGTAGGTATAATTTTTTTGGCATAACTTTAAAAAAATGATTTTTGTTTGTAGGTGATGAAGGTAATATATATAATAATAATTCACCATATACTATTAATAGGACGCCCCAGTCTCATTTTCTGTCACCGTTTATCTAATTGGGAATATTGTGAAATTACACAACGGAGAATTGTAATTATGGCGTTTTGGTTAACTTTAGAGATTAAACACTTATTATAAAATTTATCGAGAGGAATAATTTAGAGTGAACCTTGTAGAGCTTTTAGTTAAATATTGTCTGAAAAAAAGTTACGGTATTTTTAGTTTTTGATTTTTTTAAAGAGCTAAAACTTTTTTGTCAGATGATATTTTACAAAAAACTTAACGAGATTCACTCGAAATTATTCTTCTCTTTAAATGTTATAATAGGTATTAATACTCTAAATTTAACCTAAACGCTAAAATTTAAATTCTGTGTAGTGTGATTTTACAATATTATCTATTAGATAGACAGAGACAACAATTACGGGTATAGCGTCTTCTTAAGGTTTTATTATATATTAGACTTTTAAAAGTATGTATTAAGACATCTTACATATTATATTTTTGAAATTTATTTTTATTATGGTTAAAAAAAGCAATTTTTTTTATAATGGATTATAATATAACAATAAATACCTAATATAATTTACAAACAATAATGTATGATCATCAATATCTTATTGTTCATGTATTCGAGAGTTTCTGTCAGTTTGCTATCTAATATAATTTAGATTCTGGGCAAAGATATATATCTCATGGTTTTCTGATAAACAAGTAAATATTATTTACAAAAATTGGTTACTTCTCCAAAATTCAGAAAATAATAGTTTTAAAAAACTGAAATTTTTATAAAATACTTATGTTTTTACTAAGCATTATAAATTAATAAAAATAAAGATATAATTTAATTATATTAATTAAAATTTTGATTTAAAATAGGATATAATAAATATTTTCTTTTATACCGTATTTAGTATAAAATTCAAAGAATTCATAAATCTTTATAGGTTATTTAGCTGACAGTAATTATGCTCATTATATTATAATCGTTGTATAGAAAAAAGATATTATTATACATTATACATATAAATGTAAACAGTTTATATCTGATCTTAAGATGTCTTAAAATGTCTTAGATAGTTTACAATTTCAAGGAAGTACAATTATTTCAAATAAATATCCATATGAACATTATGCGATCATTGTATTTACCAATTGTATTATTTTATTTTTATTTATTTAAATATAAATCTAACTTGTCTTATTAAACTTCGTTCTAACTATTCCAATCATTTTCTCCTTGTTGAAAAAAAAATATATATATATATTCTTCTAAAGTAATATGTGAAAAATATAAAAGATCAAATATAGCACATGTATCACTATTATATAATATTAACCATTATAACCTTTGGATATATATTTCGTTAAAAAATTAATAATGTTCATCTGTTTGCATATTAAATCAACAAATAACTTTAAATTACAATAAAATACATAGAACCATTCTCCATTCCCCGTAATTAAAAACAATTAATACAATATAATTCTTTTAATATGTAATTAATTCTAAATAATTTTGTCACAATACATTATATTATATATATATTAGTTATATAACTATTGTATTAATTTCTTTTTTTCCCTATAGAGGGGGTAAGAATACCTCCACGGATAACTCATACATATCGAAGAAGGCAACTAATTAAGATCCTAAAAATAATATTGACGAGTTTTTTCATCTCAAATTATTGAGGGGAAAATGAGTAAAAGGAAATTACGTTGTTTCATGAGGAAAGAGACTAGGGTATAAAGTGATTCGTACCAGCCTAATAGAGGCTGTGGTAGCCCATCAGTTGCATATATAAGTCGACTCAACGGTTGTGATGTCGACGGAATAGGAAAGCACCAAATTTTTTTGGGTTAGATTCGCCTCAGGATAGGATCACATTGAGGGTATATACGTGAAATGTAGGGATATTTACAAGTAGGAGCAGGGAATTAGCAGACGTTTTGTAGAAGAGAAATGTGAACACTTGTTGTATGCAAGGAAAAAAGTAGAAAGGGGAGAAAACAAAGGAAATTTGTGAGGGGAATAAAACCATATACTCAGAAAAAACTAGTACAAGAAATGGTGTAGGAATTATATTAGATGAAAAAATAACTGGAAAAATGGTACAGGTCACAAAAAAAGTGATAGGGTAATTGTGGTGAGAGTTATAGTCGTGAATATGGTATTAAATATATTAAGTATATATATTCCACATGTGAAATATGAGAAATGACAGAAAATTTAGTTCTGCCAAGAAATAGATGAACTAATGCAAGGAGTACATGTACTAGTAATATTTACTGATTCTATCTAATATTAGATTAGACAATGATAGAGTGCACGGAGGATATGTATTTAGATATAGGAATGAGGCTAGAGAAAGAATATTTGACTTTGCGTCAGCATATGAATAGTAATTTTGAACGCTTATTTTAGAAAGAGAGATGTGCATTAAATAATCTACATGATTGGAAGAAACATTTAACAAATTTATTATTTATATGAAAGAAAGGAAATTTGAAACAATTTAAGGATTGTAAGGTAATCCCAGGTGAGAGTGTTTGACAACACAACATAGTTTAATTTTTATGGAGATTTAGTGTAGTAAAAAGAGGGTGACAGACTATAAAAATGATTATTAAAGTATTTTATTTATTTTTAAAGTAAAAAAATTATCAAATTAATTTTTATTGTGACGCAAGAAAATTGTTTGTGGGTAGTTAGTCTTTATATTATTATTATATTTTGTAATTATAATCTATAAATTGTATCGTCCTTTTTAAAATTTATAGTAATGTATATAGTTACATAATATATGTATATTTTTAAATTAATATATTATAAGTAAAATTTTTGTAGCATAGTTTTTAAAATATTAATTTTTGTTTCTAGGTGAAGATGGTAATATAAATAATAATAATACACTATATAAATTAAGATATTATTATGTATTACAATTTCAAAAATAAATATACAAGTATATATATCAAGACATTTTACATATTATAATATCTTTTATGGTATTATAATGTCTTAAAAACCATTTTATATAGGTAGTGCAAAACAATATAACTATAAACAATATAATTTACAAATAACAAAGTATGATATTCAATATCTCATAATTCAATTATAAAATTTCTGACAATATGCCATCTAAAATTATTTAGATTTTTAGCAAATCAAAAAAATCAAAATCTATCTCTCGGTTTTATATTAAACAAGCAAATATGTAAATATGCAAATATAATAACAGACACTGAAGAGGACCTACAGAATATTTTATAAATAATAAATTTAACAAAGAAAAATTAACAAAACAAAAACTTAAGTCATTGTTTGTAGCTGCAACGAAGGAATCGAAACTCAAATAACACTAGATAAACACAGAACATATGTTCACAGAACAATAGAACAAGTGAATAAATACAAATATTTAGGAAGTAAGATAACCGAGGACCAACTTAGTACCAAGGAAATAATACAGGGAATAAACTAGGCTAAATGTGCATTTCAGAGCAAGAAAAATATGTTTGTATCTAGAAGTAATTTCATAAAAGTGAGGAAAACTTACTAAAGGCTTATGTTTGGAGCATAGCGCTGTATGGAAGTGAGATATGGACCATAGGTAAAACAGAAAAAAAAAGACTCCAAGTATTTGAGACACGGTGTTACAGAAGGCTTTTTAGAATAAGCTAGACAGAACACATAACAAATAAAGAAGTTTATCAAAGAGACGGAGAATCAAAAAGCTTTATGAAGACTTTAAAATCAAGAGAAGCCAAGTTAATTAAACATATACTGCGTGATGACAGTCTACATTACAGCATAATAAAAGGTGCCATTAAGGGGAATAATAGCCAAAGGTGACCGCCTCTGGACTATATTAGTCAAATAGCAAGAAATATGGACTACAGTTCGTATTCTGAACCAAAAAGGAAAGTAGAGAAGCGTCAGGAGCAGAAAATTGATGCCAACCAGCCTTTAGTCTGTTAACAAAAGAAGAAGAAAGCAAATATGATTAAAAAATAATTGATTACTTTCCTGTTATTTGAAAAATAATAGGTATCTGTAGAAAACGTTTGGGTTTCGGAAAATTGTTTGGTGGGACTAAATATTATGACAGTTCATTTTTATTTGTGGTACATATCCTATTTTTTAAATGCAATCAGTACCGGTCGCCTATAGACATTTGCGCGTAAGGGTACTTTTATGGTCATATAGGATTCAGACTCTTATTACTTATTTTGATAGGACTCTATCTCACGTAGTGATATGAAAAACGTATCATTTCGGTATTTATTTAGTTTTATTTTAAATGCATACAATGTATATTATATAAATATACATAGATTTAGAATAAGTTTTAATAAATAATGTGTTTTATCCCATCATTAGTATAAATTTCAAAGAATTCATAAATCTTTATAGGTTATCTATCTAACAGTAAGTTTGTTCAATATATTATAATACTTGTATGGAATAAAGATATTGTTACACATTATACATATAAATGTAAATAACTTATATCAGACTTACCAACATATTTTAGATTCTGAGCGTAGCGAGAGAGCTAGTGGTTTTACAATGATGTTTATTTTTTTTTTTTCTCTGTTAACAAATTTACTACCAGAAGGAGTGCTCCGATCTATACAAGCTTACATGGTTTCCGGTAGCAAATTTTATCTAGTTGGCACTTTA
>JAIPRL010012628.1:0-11791 GCA_025469235.1 Pemphigus obesinymphae | reverse complement strand
AATATTATAGTACCTATCTACTGGATTTAGTGATTTAATATAATTTAAATAAAATTTTTACAGTAGGTACGGAAAAGCCAGGGGGGGGACATGTCCCTGTTTTGCCCCCCCTAATGGACGCCCATGGGTACAGCATATTTTAGTACAAAATTAATCGGTTGATATTTAATGATAAATGATATCAGAGTTCTTTGAAATATATTTTTACAAGTCAGTGGTGCAAAAAGGATTTTTTCAAAGGAGGGCCTAAAAAATTGTTTAGTAAACTTTTTGGAGGATCCAATTTTTAAGGTATTCACTATTTTGTATTGGCAATTTTAATGAAATTGAAAAAAATGAAAATTAATCGTTAAAACGTTAAAGTACATTTTAAAAGTAAATTATAAGTACCTACTTAGTCCCACGTCGCTATCATTTTTTATTGTTATTGTTTTTTTAATGTACGAGTATTTGTAATTTTTTTTAAATCTATTACCTTTGCATTTTTCATCATATTATTATAGTAAATATTATATAGTAGGTATAGGTATAGTATAGACAATATTCAAAAAATCTCAAAAATCGGTACACGATTTTTTTTAATGGCCATATTTAATACACATATTTCAATTTTTTTGTTATGTATTATTTCGGTATGAAATGCATTCGAATTTCATTAGAAAAATGAGCCTAGACTTGACATTTTTACTGTGTGTGTGTATGCTGATTGAATAAATTTTTCAAAAACATTTTCTCAATTTCAAAATATATTTTAAATTTTACGATATTTAAGTACCAATCAAAAGGTTAATTATATAATTTTTAGACAAAATTTATTATTTCCGTATGGATAATCCGCGATTTGTTTTAATATTATCTATTATATTTTTAGTAGAATTTTTTTTTGGACTCGAGTATTTTAGTACCATTTAACATGATGACATTTTTAAAATGAGTTTTTCTAATTTTGGGAAATATAATAAGAAAGATAAAATTTAATTTTTCGTGGTTTTAAGATTTAAAACTACATTTTAAACATTTACAGGTTTAAGGTGCGTTTATGGTGACAGTAAACCTCGACAATCGCAGCCACGGTAGTGACTAACGTATGGAACTGTCGTGTAAATCATTCGACAGTATAGATACTGTCATAATAGATACTATCAAAATATCGAATGATTTACACCACAATAGCGACTGTCGAGGTTTATACTGTTTACTGTCACCATGTAAATGCACTTTTAGTAATTGATACCTATAACTAATAAGAAATAATATGAGTTTAAAACTATATTGTTAAAATATACTGTATATATTAGTTATTACAGACGCACTCAAGGCCGTCCCGACAGAGAGTCTTGTCTAGGGAGGGGGAAAGTTGCCCCTCAACCAAAACACTAGTCGGCAAAAACAGAAAGTTGATAAGGTTGTTTTTTTTTTTTTTGCTTATTTATAGTTTGAAGGCAATTTCAGTTGTCAAAACTAGAAATTATTTGCATTTAGTCGGCAAAATCCGAAAAAAGTTAAGTCGATGATATTTATTATTTTTGCTTGTTTACCCCCCATAAATAGTTTCTTCGAGACGGACCTGCAGAGTGCCGACACTTATGTTTATACATACCGAAGCTTCGCTCAGAATTGTTTTATCGAAAGAAAAGATTTATCATTGCTTTCAAATTCAATTTACCTATCTTATATATCCACCACCAGTATTCTACCCAGTGAAAAAAGTGCTTCCACATCCTACTGACCGATTTTTTACTATTTATATACTATATGTACTTTACACATAGGAGTTATGGGGTAAAGAGGTATTTTGATGGAAAATTTGTTAGTTCGTACTTAAATGGGATAATTTTTGATTTTCCCAGTAGAAATATAGTAGATACTTAACTACTTTTTATAACTGAATACAACAAATAAAGTTGTTTTTCCGAGGCGTATACATATTTTACCTATTTTAGTCAGTTATATTAAATAAATATATTACACGCGATTCGTTCAGAATCGTTTTTTAAGGAATGCAATGATTTATCGAAAATATCGAAAATAATAATAATAGAATATTATATATTATACATTATCCTGTCCGAGGAGCCAAACGACGTAAATGACGATGGACAAACTTCCACCATCCGTATCTGAACGCTATTTTACATTTTAATTTTTGGGCAATTTGTGGTCCAAACATTTCTTTTTTTTTAATACCAAAACATTCCAAAAACATTCCAAAAAAAAAATATGACATACTCGTACTTTACAACAAGTGTAAATAGAAATATTTTTAATTTACATTGACATTTAAATTTGAGAGCACTAATATAACATGTCCGGATATACAATGTGCATTTTTGGACTTCAGTAGTAATAATAATAATAATAATAATAATATATCAGTATCTATCCATTGTCCATATATAGGTGGTGGGTGGTAGACTAATATTATTCCAATATTTCGTTGATAAATTATATGATAATCTATTATGAACAGTATTTAAGCAACATAATGTATTACAAAAAATTGTTTGGGTAGGTACATTTAATAGGTGGTGGGTATGTTGTAAAGGTGTGCCGACTAAGCTGACACCCCTTGCAGAAAATGAGTGTGCGCCACTGCATATACCAAGGTAAAATAATATTTGCCATTTATAAGTTATAACAAATCTATTTATGTTTTCAGTATCTATATACAATTATTTTATGATAAATTATTATTTAATAGTAAGTTCAAAATCACATTTGATTTTAATAACAGTTAAAAGTAAATTCAAACAAAAACTAGAATATCAAGCAGTTTTACGCATACGACGAAATCCACTCCTCTGGGGTTGCCCCACTGTTCTTTCTAATTTCACTCCGTTCGTATACGCCCCGTTTTACGGAACCAAGTACCTACTTACAGAACGAAATTGCTACCAGAAAAGCTATTACTAGGGAACGGATTTATATGTATGTAAACGCATATATTTATTAAAATAAACTATTTGAAATCTGATAAGAAATGAGCACGATTTATATAATTCTTATAAAAATAACACTAATTTAATTTTTCATATTTTGCACATTTTTAACTTTTTAGTGCATATTTTTGTTTTTAACTTAGATTTTCAAGTATTCTTATTTCCGCAGCAATAAAAGTCAGTCAAATTACGGTTTGAAATTTGAATAAAAACCATTTTAAAATCACGAATTTCACAACCTTCCAATGTATAATAAAGTGGACTTTATCGACGGTCTACAATTAGGTAGGTACCTAATATTGATAAAATTACGATCGGTCAAAGATGAATCAACCGATAGGTGAAGACAATAAAATAAATTAATAATTTTGTTTGATTTTAGGTAATACCTTTTTTTCAAATTATATTCAATTTCAAATGCATATTCATAGTATTTTGAGGGTTTTTATTGCATATAAATCCGTTCCCTAGCTACCTATATATATTAGCATAGAATACTCGACTTTTATACTCGACTCCTACCCGGAAAAGTGTACCTGTACATAGGTACGTAAAACAAATACCTACCATTCGTAAATTCTTTGCTACGCTAAAAATCACATAAACTATATAGGTAAATATTTAAAAACACACAGTTATTCCTAACATAGATAGCCACTTTTAATCGACCAGATTATTCATATATAATATTTGAAAATGTACGGCATGTTTATTGTTTATTTAAATAAGTGCAAATTAAATTCTTTGTCGGGGGGGATGCAATGTCCGGTATGATTGTTTTTGGTGCGGAAATGGCTGTAGAAGGATAATGTCCTAGAATCCCCTTCACACTTCACAGAATAAACTAATTATTATTTAGGTACCTATATAATATATGTCCACTTTATACAGGTTGCAATTTAAATTATTTTACCGTGTAGTTTTTTTTTTGTTTTTGAGGTTATGTTGAATTCTTTTATTCTGTACTATTATAACCTCCAACCGTTCTTTTCGTGCAACTGCAGCTGTTGATAATATATGATAACAGTATGTATTTACTATTTTCAATCTGATTGTCACGAATCACGAAATAATTCGTACTACCCATTTGTCATTTTGTCTCTTCTATTACAAAGTTAACGATAGGTACTCAACAGTCAACATATTATTTATCTAACAGTGTTTTACCAAATTAATTTTTTTTTACCAATCATAATATTATTATTCAATGACCCTATTAATTAATGATTAGTCTGTACCTTCCAGGTTCTGGTAATTATAACAATATAAAACTATTATCAATAATAATTAATTACTTTTACCATAGATTAAGTATATTTAATCTATGCTTTTACATTGAAATTTAATTATTCTTAAAATAATTTAATATTTTAATTTTAATGGAATCTTAAATTTTTAACTTACACTTTGAATACCTACATTTATTTAGTGAATCAGTGAACTAAAAACTCATTCAATATGGCAAATGCAAACACCAGCCAACATTCGTCTTCATACAGTCGAGAAATATCTGAGTAAATTTATTATTTTATTATTAGAGGTGGAATGAACTCTACTTAATGTGTTTTGTATACAATACTTATTATTAGTTTTCTATCTGAACTTAAATTTTAAAAAATGTAAACCAGAACTTGTATACCTATACTTACTTATTATAGTAATTATATTGAAAATAATCTTCCAAATTGTATTGAATCTTTCAAATTCTTTATGTATCTATCCTTCTAAAAATCTAGAATTAGAATTTTATTTTTTAACATCAATTAAAATACTTAGTTTTGGCATTTTAATATTTTTTACAATAAGCAACAATTTTCAAAATAGTGTTTACTTTTTTATTTAAAATAAATTATAACTTAGTTTGAACATAGTCATATTGATGAACTTTTACAATTATTAGATACTTAGCTTCATTCACACTGTTTTATTTGGATGTTGAACTGCATGTGCAACATATTCTTAAATCAAGATGTAGAATATGTTACAACACGTCCTCACACTACAACTGTCCATTGATAGTTATTCAAAATTTTGACACTCATTAGATTGTTGACTTATTGCAACATTTGCCTGTTTTTTGCATAAACAAGTTTTAGTTGCATATTATAGTAGTGTAGATACATTTTAAAAACTAAAGATCATTCAAATGTATATGTCATTTTTCTTTTCTTTTCTTTTCTTTAAGTGTTTTAAATTTAATTTCATAATGTTCAATCCATCTCTGGTATAAATCCAATTAATAATACCTAATATTGTTTTAACATAATATGTAATACTTTTTCTAGGCCAAAACATTGTTGGGTATGTTTTGGTACAGATGATGATGATTTTGAAGGTAGTAAAGATTGGGTTTCACCTTGTAAATGTCGTGGTTCTACAAGATGGGTAATTTTATTTTTTAATTAAATTAGGTACTATTAATTAACAAAATATCATATGGTTATCATGCAGTAGTGTAAGATTGTAATATATCCCCGTTTTCCTGGACTGTACCGGTTTCGGGCATAGCATCTCAGTATCTTGACAAAGTCTTTCGGGATTGCCAATTGTCCCAGAATCAAATGTCATGATATTCAATAATAACATTTTTCAATTTTAACAAGAGAAAATTTTTTTTTAATGATATAATTACTGTAAAATAGTTTGATTGACAGAAGTACAGATCTATTTTAAATAGTATGGTAACATATTTATGACATAGGTATGGCTGGCTGTATGGGCAACACTAACATTTTGAGTTATTACTTGGAATTATGTAAAAATAAACCACATCTTTTATAAATTCAAATCTATATTAATATCAATAAAAATAATTGTTTCATACAGTTTTTCGAACTAAATGATAAATGCATAAAACATAATAATCGAATATCATAATTTTTTTCAGTTATTAAGATTATCAGATTTTAAAGAACTTATTATATTATATGTATATATCATCAAAATTTCCTTAATTTTGCCTGATTCAAATGCAGTAATAGAACAAATGTTCTCATCGATAAATAATACTGCATGGACAGTCACTGATTGAATTTAACATAAATACCGTAGTCGATAGAAGTTCCATTAATCATTAAACTAAGTTTTGACAAATATGTGATGTTGCCAAATTTTTAAGACAATAGGTAATTTAAAAAAATATATATATATGATGTAGCAAAATATAAATTTATAATTGACCATCTATGGAATCTTGAACTGGAATGTAATGATAGTACTATTTAAAAAACTAATTGAATGTAGGCGAGTGTTAAATTATTGGTAGGTCATTCAAGGTTTCTTTCCTATCATGGTAATAAGTATCTTACATTTAATTTTCTGTATACATATTCTACTGAACTGTATATTGTACCTATAAGCATAATTTAATAGCAATTGTCTAATAAATATAAAAATATATATACATATTATTTTAGGTTCATCAGGCTTGTGTCCAACGTTGGGTTGATGAAAAATTAAAAGAAAATATTAATATTACAGCGCATTGCCCTCAATGCAACACAGAATATATTATTTTGTACAATGAAGTCAGTAAGTATTTTAATATAAATTGGAATTCATATTAAACAAAAGAAGACTTAGTGAGAACGATAAATAATATCCTATGCAATGAATGTTTTTTTTTTTTAATGTCTTACCATTTAAAAAAGCCTGTATATAATATATTTACGCTTATAGTCTGCAACACAGAAACGTACCAGTGACTCAAGAGCGTTGAGTGGCCATTCACAATATATCTATATATTTACATTATAAATTATTAATTTTTGTACACTTTTTAGATTATTTTGTTCAAGTGTTAAACAAAATTGATAAGGCATCCAACCACCTTTGTCCTTTTTTGGCAGCTGGTGTTGTGGTCAGCACCCTTTATTGGTCAGCAGCATCTTATGGAGCAATTACAGTGATGCAGGTTTATTATAATAAAAATACATTTGTTTAAATGATATTTATAGTCAAAGTTTTTAGGTAATGGGTGAACAACAAGCTATAACAATGATGGAAGATACAGATCCATACATGTTGCTTTTAATGTTGCCAGCCATACCACTCAGTCTGATTTTAGGGAAAACAATTAATTGGGAAGAAACTTTACTGTTATGCTTGCAACGTTTTACTTCACAATTACCCTTATTAAGAAATGTCATGCCTTCATTTTTGTAATTTCTTTCAAATACCTATTTTATATTTGTACTTTTCACTATTAGTTATGACTTTTTTACATGTATTGTTTTTAGGTGTGAACCTGTCAATGTTTCAACTAGTTCGGTCCAATTCAATCCAGTTATTAACCCAACAACTACTCTTTGTGCCGCTCTTTTATTGCCAACTACTGCTACCATAGTTGGCAATTTATTATTTGACAATAGTTCTTACTCAAATTTTCATAAAACATTATTGGTTAGTATACAAAAAGTATTAAATGTGTAAATGATTTGTCTTTGTGATTAATAGTGTATTTCGGTTTCAGGGTGGATTAGTATTTATTGCAGTAAAAGGTGTATTGAAAATTTATCAAAGACAACATAATTCTATGAAAGAAAGAACTCGGAAAGTTGTGGATTATCCAGATTCTGATTTTGAAGAAAACCGTTAAGAAACACTACCTGTTGACATAACACAATATATATATATATATAATTAAATTGTGTGTAGAAAAAATTTGTAAAAACATATTATTTTAATTTTTTAAAATAATCAACCATCATATTGATACTGGATAGTTATATAGTATTACTCATAAGATTAACCTAAAATAATTAATTTCACACGAATAGAAAAATTAGAATTCTTATTTAAATTGTAAAAAACATAAGTGGTCACCGTGAAGGAATCAATTCATTCAGACATTTGATTGACAACTAATATTATTTACCGTACTACCAAATTAACATCACAACTGTTACAATTAACATTTATGAATTTATTTTATTTTATGAAGGATTAATAAATGTAAATTCATGCTAAATAATAATAATAATAAAAGATATTATTTTCAGTTTACTATACGATTTAATGGTATTACAATCAACTATTCTAAGCAACTTTATAAATTCAGCTGTTATATAAAAATACTATATTTATATATGAGTACTAGTAGATAATTTATTTAAAATAAAACCCAAATTAAAAAATTAAATTTTAATTTTAATAAAATATAAATAAATTTTTGTGAATTTGGGTTTTATTTTATTTAAAAAAAAATTACTTATATAACTCCTTTATTAGTTAATGTATGGATTTGAGTATTAAATTTAAACTTATATATCATTTTTACTAATGTCTTCAAATCAATGATATAATAACTAGTTATATTTTAATAAATATACATACTATGATCATAAACAAATAATACAAAAAAAAAATCCTTATCAGAAATTTGGTTTTATATAGAGTTTATAAAATCCCAGCATACAATATTGCAATATTAAGCTTTTAATAGAATGTTACACACAAGTTTTTTAAAGAGGTGTATAGTCATTTTTAAGTATTTAAAAATAATTTTAAATTGGTCGCTTGTGAAAACCACATTTAATTGTTGTATAATCGATATTTGTTAATTGATAATTTATGCAATACTGTTAAATTGGTTCTCAAAGTAATTTGTAAATTAACAGTAAAACCACTTATTATCTTTTTAAACTTTAATAACTTTTTATTAAGTTTAAAGTAATGAATTAAAAAAACAAACATTTTTTGAAAATAGCTATTTTATAGAAATACTTAAATAATACTGAAAAAAAAAACAATTTTGAATGGATTAGTTACTGACAAAAAAAAAATTGCATAAAAACAACATTTTAGCAAAAATATTGTAGAAATAGCTATAGTAAATTATAATTAAAGGACCAATAATAATGAAAAAAAATAAAAAATTTTAATTACATGTTCTATTATTAGGTATACATAACATTTAAATTTTTAATTAGTAACAAGTCATATAAACGCATTAATAATATGTTGTGATTATATATCATAGTATCTACATTCCGTTTTCAAGTTATTGTTTATTTTCTGAATTGAATAATAATTGTCAAAATATATATATAAAGTAGATTCAAGATAAGTCCTTAAATTAAAATATTTATTATAAAAACATACAGCAAAATTTTAAAGTAATCTCAAAGACTAAACTTTTATATAAAATAAATTCAATTAGTATGTTCTGAAATTAAAAAGCGTCCTATTAAGTGGATGAATATTTTCAAAATTAGTGGTATGCCCACTTGTACTTGATTACACATTAGCCGAGAAAGGACACTAAAACGAACGGATACAGGATAGTAAATCAGGAGCTTGACTATTTAATTAAAATGGTTAATAAAAATAATACTTATGTGTCAATATAACCTAACCATGTACGAATGACATACATTAAGAGACAAATTAACGTATTACAAGTGGGAATACATATGCTATTATAAGCGCCACTGAACTTTTGAAAACAAAGTTATTATTTCATAAGTCAAAAACAGTATAGTAACTATATAGTTATTTACAACCAGTGATAACGTATGCTAGGTAAAAATTGTTAACGCTCACCACAGCTCAAGACGGTGTTTTCATATATGTAATTCTTAATTTGAAGACAATAATCAACTATAACATTTAAAGTTGATTAGTGCTTGGAAAGGAAAATGAAAATACCAGAAAATATACACCAAATATTTACTACAACGCTATGTATAATGTATATTGATGTAATTTTTATTAGTCATATAAATGCTAATATTCATGTTATATGTACCGAAGCTTCACTCTAGAATTGCTTTACGGAAAGAAATGATTTATCATTGCTTTCAAATTCAATATAACTTACTCAACGAGCAAAGTGCTTCCATCCCCTATTGACAGGTTTTTTAAAATTATCGTACTGATCCATATTCCAACTATTTCATTGGTATTTCAATATTTTTCGTATTGTCTATTGGTTCTTCATTGGTCAGGTCATGTACACTTTCAACACACTTAATTTTTATTTGAAGAAAAATCACTATCATTATTATTATGTTTTTTCATTCAATTAAATGAAAAATAAATCATACTTTTCATCAGATAGATATAAGAATATTAAGAAAAATAAAAGTAAAATGCTCGATTGATCGTATGAAAATATGATACAGGCGATACCAACTATCATGATACTACTAATTGAAACAAAATTATGAGCTTTAATATCTTCCATGTATCTTGCAGCCTTCAGATAAAATTTATAGTACACACTATACACCATAGCCAGTGGATAGTGGTTACGAGTCCAAAAATAATGTTTTATTACCAATAATGAATAAGTGCAAGTTGCTGTATATTTAAAAGTATTGCATTTCCAACATATTACTTACTTTTAACATAAACAAACTAAAAATGAAATTTGAAACATTAAACCCTTTAACAAATTAACAAATTTAAAAAAAAAATTTTAATTAACGAATTGTTGAAATTGATTTTTCTGTGAACCGAAACACCACATTAAAGTTGTATTAAACTGGAATGGAGTTCTGGTCTATTCTGAAAGAAGTTAATTATACCGTTTATGTCATTTTTCAATATGAATACCTGCATTTGCTGTAGGAAATTTATATTACCATTTTTAATACAGCATTATCATTTTTAATATTGGAGTAAATTCACTTATTATCAAATTTATGGTTCAAAATATTATCTATGCTAGGAATTATTCTTTTTAATAAGAAACATTATTATTAAATCACAATAGTTCAAATAAATATAATTCTCTTTAAAGATATTCTCATTTATAAATTAAGTATCAAATAGGTCAATTTACTCTAATATTAGAAATTAAAAAGCTGTAATAAGAATACTGAATTTAAATTTTCTATATTATTAATTGGTTAGACAGAGACAGCAATACAGGTTATTAAAGACGTTAAACTAATACTTGAATTATAACTATATAAATATAGTTTGGTTATATTGAATTAACATTTCTGGTCTGATTACCTAAAAAAAAAATATTTTATCAAATACACAAAAATAATATTATTATGAAATGTTACTATCACTTAAACTTGAAATGTTTATCGGATTGTACCTTTTATCTTCTAATTACAAAATAAAAAAAATTTGTCCAGACAGAAAATGGAAGTTAGTCCCTTAAGTCCTCAGACAGAATAGTATATTATTAGAAAAAAAATATGTAACCATGAAATTTTATTTGTTATTTTCCCTACATCTATAAAATGTTTCTATTATAAATGGTAGATTTTCTTTATGCTTAAGAATAATTTAAAAATATAATAATGTAACAATTTAAAAATATTTATATTCATTTTAAAAGTAATTCAAAATTAGTCCCGTGTCAGTACTACTTTTTATTGTTGTGTTATCACATTTGTAAAAAAAAATATATTTACTTAACTGTTAAAGTTTTAAACGGGTTCATAAAGTGATTTTAGAGTGAAAACCCCTATTATCAAATCTAAAAACTACATTATGGAAAGAACCTAATTTTGGTTTTTAATTTAGTAACTAAAAAAAATTTATTGTAGTTTTAAAATGTTTTAAATTTAAATAACTGTTTTCTTAACAAATAAATTAAAAAACCCAAATTAGGTTCACTCTCAATAAAATTTCATTCTGGATTTAATCTTCTTCTCCTTCGCCTTCTCTCCCAACTATTTGGGGTCGGCCACCCTGGTCCTACACTTCCAATTAACTCTATATCCTGCATCTTCTTCATTTACACCCACCTTCCTCATATCATTCGCGATCACATCCCCTCATCTCTTTTTCGGTCTTCCTCTAACCCTCTTACCAACAACATGCATTTAACATACTAATCTTACTGTATCAGTCTCATCCCTCCTTAATACATGCCCAATTCATATTAA
>JAIPRL010012627.1:0-11793 GCA_025469235.1 Pemphigus obesinymphae | reverse complement strand
GATCGATCCCTAGAAGACAAACTGATGAATTCAAAACAGTTTTCAGAATTGAAATCCGACTTTTCAAAGTTCCACAGTTTTGTCACGCTTTTAGGTCGATTTTTCGTTGGTGTTGCAGCCTCTTAAATAAGTACACTGATATTATATGTTAGTAGGTATGTTCAAATAATTTATTAATTTTGCTAAAACTGGTAGTAAATACAAACATATTTTGTATGTATATATTATGCGTATATTAAATTTGGTACATTTTAATTTTTTTTTATGAAATATTCGGTTTCGTTTTCATTTTTAGATTTACTTTTATATCCTAACGAGGCATTGACATTTTATGATCATAAACAAAAAAAGAACAGGTTTTTATTAAAAAAAAACAAGTACAATTTTTTTTTTTCAAAAATTAACAAGTATTCCATAAAACACTGGCTACATAATTCTTATGAATTCATTAAATTATAAATAATTCATAAGTTCATTTCCTTAAGTACCGTATTCACAATAAATAATTGTTTATACAATATCGTTTTATATAATATAGGAAATCTAATTAATTTAAAATAATTGATAAAACGTTTTATTCCGACAAAAATATAGTTCCTCACCGGAATGATTTCCGAGGGAAAAAAATTATTATTATTCAAGGTCGGACAAGTAAATATTTTGTATTAACTTGCTTAAATCAAATTAATTATATCTATTAAAATAAGTTGAGATTTACAGTTAATTTTAATATTAACTGTTACGTACTTATTTATCAGTAATAGTTAATTAGTTGCATTTAAAAAATACATATATATACTATATTAGTAGGACGTATATAATAATAGATTGTACGTGTATTTTTTTCATGTAAAAGCTTGATAGTACTATATATACACACTTATCTCAGGTAGGTACAGGTACATAATAATATCGTTTTGAAATCAAAATAAATATCGTATTTTTTACTGGGTTTCCTTCAACAACATTTTAGAATTAATTTAATAAAACATTTGTAAAACATCAATATTAAGTTATATGTTTCAAAAAAATATCTTCGAATATGAACAGATATACCTACACCAAAGGGCAGTTTTTAATATTTTTCAAGCAAATATTGTAATTATTAAATAGTTGATCTGAAGTAAAATCAAACCGACATAGGACAATACTAAAATAATATTTTTAAAACGTATTTAAAAATAATTCAGTTGTCAAATTTTAATAAAATGTTCTGAAATTGGTCTGTGTAGAACTCATTAAAAGAACAAGACATGAGACTTTCCTCTCTATTTAAGATGAATTGTAATAGTTTATTATAAATCTATTATATATCGTACAACTCGTCATTTATATTATTTTCTACCAGAGTTTATGTTTTTATTTTCAATACTTATCTTGAGCTCATATAAAAATAATAATTTTTAAATTGTTCTGAATAATTATAAATAATATATCTATAATAAATCAAATTAGTTAATCAATTGTGATTTATCGATTATGTTTGTAGGATAACAATGGATTGTAATTCAAGTAGTAACTATTGCCACGAATTGTCAGAACGACTGTTAACCTATATAGAGAAATGGACAGATTGACTGTGTTTTATGGATTGAAAACTCCATATAGGTAATTAAAATTAAAATGTGTTATTAAAGTTGACGTTAATGTATTAATAAATTAAACAAGTTATTTAATAGCAGAATATGATAGATGAGAATATTTACTATATGGACCATTTAGATAAAATATTTTTTTAAATTTTTTCTTCAATTTGAAAATTTGGAAATTTGACGTTTTATTATCAGAAATTTTAGATGTTTAAATTTACTTATCGAACAAAAACTCTATACTCGGTCTAAGTATATTTATAATAATTTTTGATCGAACTGAGTTCACAAAGATACAAGTAATTTTTAAATAAATTTTGTGATTACATAACAATAATAAGTGGTACAAATATAAGACTATTTTTAGACTACTTTCAAAATGTATTTTAACATTTTTTATTTGTTACATTTTTATTATAAAAATTATTTCTTAAAAATTACCTACATATAATATACAACACCTAAAAACAGTGGAGTAATTTGGACTACACGATTAGATATACATTTGCGCATTAAAAGTTAAATAATATAGTAGTTTTGCATACTTTTTAGATTGTTTGGCCCGTGCTATAGATAGTGAGTACTGTGCATTTTACTTGTCTACTTACAAATAAAAAAATATGAATTTTTAACTATATAAAACATGATAATTCATGCCTGAACCACTGGGTACTATTATAATGGAAAATAAGTTAATTATTTTATTTTTGCAATATGGAAAATTCCTGAAAAGTTTGTCTTCTCAGAGCTAGTTTTAGAGGACGGGTAGTCTCCTCGTACTTCCTATCATAGGAAAGTAGTCGAAAAAATGAAGTTCGATCGTGGAGACACAAGCCGCCTATAAATATTTCTTCGCGCTGGTTCTATGTGGCCTGCATAAAAAATATTCGTACTGAAAATAAAAAATTTTTAAACCACCACTGCTTAAAAATAGTTGGTGTAGACGTCCTCAAGGTACCTATACTATACATAAAAATTGGATTTCTTGTAATAAAAATTCTTCCTGTGATTTTGTAATATTTTTATTAAAATCTTGAATGAGCAGTATACTGAATATATTTATATTGAAGACATATGTCTTTTTCATATATTGTATACATATTGCATGTTTATCAGAAAGCTTGTCACCCAAAAAATAGTTTTCAACAGTTTCTTTCGAAAAAAAATTTATAGATACATACATAATATTAGTTATAACATATTTATATATTTATTGTGTATGAAATACAATAATATATCTATATTGTATTTAAAATTTGAAAAAAAAAGGAATATTCATAGACAAAATTAGATGCGCACAATATGAAAATCAACTGTGTAGGTATAGATAATTTTAAGAAATCCATTAGTTAAATATAAATTGAAAAATCCGAATGTATTTGAAAACATTTTAAAAATAACTCATAAGTGGTCTTAATAGAGTATAATATTTTGTTGTTGTTGTATCTCAAGTATTTATACAATTTGATTGAAAACATAATTTACACATTTCTCATTTAAGTTTATCTTCTTGAAAATATTGAATTTTTTTTATTAAAAATCATTTAAAATGAGAGTTATAAAGTTATTCATATTATTGTATCAACAATATCCGTTGAATCTAAAATATCGTTCAATCCAAATCCAAATTCAATCAAATTCAATTTAAATCTAATTTAATTTTGTTTCCGTAGTATTATGTAGACTGAGTAAAACTTGACATCAAAGGATTCGTGAAATGACTTTGAGTATCAATATTTTCAGAAATTTTGTTTGTTGTTATAAGCCGGGATTTCAAGTAAATATATATTTTGAATTTTCACTCCACCTTTAGATGACTTTATATTTTTCCTATGTTCATCGAGGTCTCTTCTGTAATACACCAAAAGTTTCAGCTAAGCTTAAGTACGAGTTTTTAATAATATTATAATATATGTACCTACTTTCTAAAACTGTATGTACTAAAAAAAAATATGAAAATGAAAATACGCAATGAAGAACAATACTTATATATAATATTATATTCTATATAAATTTTAATAAATTTTAAATAAAAAAGAAAACTAAACTATGAGACTGCATTGTAACATTGGTATGTAAATAAAATAATAATGTGATGTAATAACGAATAAATGTTACATAAAAGCGTGTATTTATATCAAAATATGTAAAAATATGTAAAATAAAAATTATATCGTTTTATCGAGCATCTCTTGAAAGTCAAACGTATTTATCTCTTCTAAAGGTTCATGAATTCAATTTATTTTAATATATATATTTTTTTTAAATAAAAAAAAAAAAAACCTCGTTATTTTATATACCGCGCAGTCTTTGTATTTAATAACCGTCAGAACGGGCTCAAACCGGTGGCAAAAATGTGTTGTACGCTGTTCTATATAACACACTAAAAGTCACAATTTAGTTATCAGGTCTAAAACAAAATTTTCGATTGCACAATGTGTAACTCAAGGGGAAGTGGACCTAGCTCTTTATGGATTTCGTTATCTCTCTTTTTTTAACAAAGTACCTATGTATGAATACAGGTTAGAGCCATGGTGGGACATCATTTTTTCCAGAGAATATTCGAAAAAGTAACTTTCAGTAGGTATGTTACAAATCAGAGTTTATAACACACTTTGAAAACAATCTGAATCCGATGAGATTGTTGATGAAAATTCGCAGTATCGATTTAATATTGTCCCTTCCTATTATTGTTTACTATTACGATATTATGACGATTATTATAATATTTGTGTGTCCAAAATTCCACGAGACCTTCATTATAGCCAATGGAAATATTGACGTAGCTTTTCGTGGCTCTACACCCCCTTCGATTTTTCTTCAATCTTTTATTTTATGGGTGTCCATTAAGAGGTCATTGAAGAGGTTAGATTAGATTAAGTACGCGTATAAAATACAAATGATTGTATTATTATTATTATTGATACATATAATTCAGCATTTCAGTAGGTATTATATTATACATTTAGTATCAAATAACACAAGCGATAGGGATTGTCTACCGGCCATCGTTCGATTACTGTAGGTATATTTTATATTTGCATTATAATATTACGATTTGTGACGTTAAGAATAAAAAAACTATATTATATTTTTACGTTTACGTTTTTATTAATAGTTATAAAATACTCGAGAAATTGTGCGACGAAGAAAATAATTGTTAATTGAATATTTTGTTTATTAAATGGTTTTCACAAATAAAAAAAAATAAATTAGTATTCAGTGCTGTGTATTCATATTAATACAAAATGTCTTAAACTGAAAGCACTAAAACGAACTTTTATCAAATTATTGGTTCACCAGGAACTTTTAAATCATGTATAGACATCATCATTTTCAAATCAAAACTAAAAAAATTTTTCTTGGAAAATTCTATTGAAAATGATATACAAAAGAGAGCCATATTGCTATATTCTGTCAGTGAAGGAATTCACAAAGTACTTTTTAGTCTATGTGTTCCAAGCAAACATGGCGATATACCATAAGAGACCAGACAGTAAGACAGACAGGGTCTAAATAAATATTTCAAACCAGTATGTCATATTTTGCGGCAGGCACTCTTTCTATCAAGCAAAAGGAAGGCATGATGAAACGGAGTGTCAATGGGGTGCACGCGTTGAAAATATCGCTTCAAAATGTGATTTTTCTTCAGAACAAATAACAGTAATTCGAAAAATTTTCGTTGTTGGTATTGGTCCGGGACCAATCCAAGATCGTCTCCTTGACGAAGATGCATCAAAAGTTGGAATTACATATTCATTCTTAATGGAAATCGTAACTACCAGAGAGGCAGCAATAATGACAAAAGTGGTCGAAATAAGCAAAAATGTGGAGATCTAAAGTACCGTAAGAAAACCAATGGGTTTGATCAAGTAAAACGAAGTTCCAATGGGTCCAAGGAATTCAAACAGAAGTGTGGAGTATGTGGTCGTTTCAATCATGCTCAAAAGGGCTGCAGGTATAAGGATTATGACGGTAATAATTGCGGTTCCAAAGGTCATTTGTCCACTCTATGCAAAAAAGGTAAGAAAGATAAGAAAAATAATAAAACACAAAATAAGTTGTTATCGAACAATGATAATATATTTTTGTTTAACACATTTTTTTCTATAATGGATCAAACTTCTCAAAATAGAGTTGAACCCTTTACAGTAAATTTAATTGTAGAAAAAATAAAGGTTAATTTTGAAATTGACGCAGGTTCTTAACACAGCGTAATTTCGAAAAAATTTTATAGTCAATATTTAAATCATATAAAGTTCGAAAAAAATGACATTCCTCTTTCTGAATACGTCGGTAATAATATAAAACCGATTGGAAAAATTAATGCAAATTCTGAATATGAAGACAAAAAACGCCAGCTAATGTTAGGTCGATCTACACGAATACAATTCGACACACTTATTCCGAATACGGGGGAAGTAATTTTTGAACGGCAAATTTCGCAAATGAATAATGGGAATAATAGAATATTAACATTTAATATCGGTAATGATAATATTTAAAGATTATAGGGCTAATAACAACAAATGCAAAAGGGTAAGATGTTAGAAATACGTATGATATTGAACTCGATGACACGACTATTTGGAAAAGGCACATCGATCAATTATTACTAGATAGATCAACACCTATAAGTGATACAGATTCTCTGATTCCTGCTAGTAACACAAATGTGTACTCGGAAAATGCCCACTCAATCTTGCACCTAGATCCCAATCCTTTGGTCAACGACAAAACTTCCAGACCAATTAGATCTGGGAGACCGCCTAACCAGAGACGTATATAGGGAGGGCTCAAGAGTGCTTGGGCTCCGAGCGAAAAAATTTTGGGGGCGCAACATTTTTAGACCATTTTGATATATAGTATTAAGTCGATAAAAAAAAAAAAAATAATAGTAATAATAACTATTACCTATTATTATTTTTTTTTTAATTTTTAATAATTCAATTATTAATTATTATTATGGTTTGAGATAGAGATGGGCCGGTTCATAAAAAATCATCGATTCCGGTTCTTGACCGGTTCCAAAAATTTTATCTTCATTTATGAATACCGGTTCCGATACCAATTCTTTTTTTAAACATTATTAAAAATAAGAATAATGCGTTTAAAAAGAATTTTATTAATACCAATTTTATTGTAAAACATGAATAATATTAATTATAAATTAATAATTTTTATTTATATTACATTTTTAATAGTTCATAAGACAAGAATATTTGATTATAACTATATCAATTCTCAAGTACCTATATTTAGTACATTTATATAAAAAAAAATTGATTTATTTAGATTTTTGTTGAGAAACACTAACATCTTAACTTTGTTTGGGTTAAATCTGTTTCTCTTCTTATCCAAAATAAATCCAGATGTTGAGAAAAGCCTTTCAGATAATACAGTTCCCGGTGGAGCACAACTATACTTAAATGATAGTTGTTTAATTTTTGATAAAGTTTAATAATTTAGGTAAATTATTGGCTTATCATAGTTTCTTCACAGCATGTTTCAAAAACATCAAACAGTGTAGCCACTAAAAAAAAAAAAAATAACCGATACCAATAAAAAATCATGCTAGAACTGATAATTATCGGTTCCTTCGGTTCTCAAAGAACCGAGAACCGGTACCGGCCCATCCCTAATTTGAGATGTTACTATAGATTATGGTGTTATAAATATTATAGAATATTACCACATTATGTACTTGCAATTATATTAATAATACCATTATTATACCACGGTCTAGTTTGCATGAACAGACTGATGTTGCTTTCGACAAAATGTTGAAAACGTTACTAACTTCCTATCGTCTGTCAAAACGATATAACGGTCAATATTTCGTACACCAGTCGCCGTAGTATTCTAATCTATGGTGTGAACAACATTCTGTGCACATCGTACCTACTTCATTTTCCTTTTATAAACTAGATTACTTTGATTACCACTAAAATACTTTATTTAATTTTTAAAATACATTGGTTTCACCATGTTTTTTTATATATATATTACTGAATACATTTTGATGGGGGGGGGCGATTTTTTTATCTTACCTGAAGCGCAAAATACCTAAATATATCTCTGCACCTCAGCGATATTTCCCGGTTGACTACGAATAATGTAAAATCATAAAGAACAATAACAATTATTATGGTATATGGTCACAGTATTAGATAACAGAATTATCTTACTCTAAAAAAATAATTTGTAATTCCATACTGCAGAATCTTTTCATTGTCAAATAAATCTTAAGAGTAAAATAGTCCTATCTAATAAAAGACAAATTATTAAATTTATAAATATCAACGACATAGAACCATTTTGCTCTGTGTATCTCATTCGTTATTAGTCGGATTTAAATCATTTCTAGCCTAAAGTATGCGTCATTCAAAACTTAATATGCTCATATTCAAAGGTTCACAAATATACATAGACATTTTTTACTCTGAGGTCACGAAATCGTTTTCTTATATCATTTTAAAACTAGTGTTAAACCATTTTCAAGGTAAAAAATTCGTCTATGTACTTTAAGTTTTAATATTGAAAAAGAAAACTATTTGTCAATATTTTAATAAATAATTGTATAAACTACATACTGATTTTGTTACTGGTAGGTGTTACATGTCAAATATTGAAAAACTATATATTTTAAAAGAATTTAAAAGAAACAATAACTATTAAAAAAGATAACTGATAATATATTCCAATAACGATATTAATATACTGTTTTAAAGTGACAATATTTTTGAAGAATTTATTCACAGTAAAAAAAAAACATTTTTTAAAATAAATGTTGAAAAAAACTTAAAACCTCTTATTTTTCTTACCATAAATATAAAATTTCTTTAAAAAATTGAATCTATTTAGATATTCGTTGAACAATAAATTTGATAATTTTATCTATAAAACTAGAAATTTTTTTTAGTATTAGCCTCTTTAAATACCAAACCTTTTTAAATTTATAGTAAAACTACTTCAGAATACATTGGGCTTATTAAATTTTCATTTGCTTATTTTATTCACGCAGTGTTATCTTTTTTACTATTTATTTAGATACTTATAGTAATATCAATAACCTATTAATAAATTGATTAATAATTTATCCTTCTATTTGAAATTTAAAATTAAATTTTATTATCAGTAAAAATATAAGCATCAATATAAGTAGTAAAAACTAGCATTTTCAGACCTCAATGATCACATATTGAATCGCATATTTAATTATGATATCTCAGCACTCAGATAATCTGAATGATAATATTATGACAATCCGTAAAGAAACTAATAAGTAATAAATCATAATAATATTTATGTAAAATACTATTAATTTAAGCCATAGGTTCTCTACCTTTTAAACTTCACGTACCCTTTTTACGATTTCTCAGATAGTCATTTCCCCAGTGGGTTATATATTCTGAGTTCCTAATGGCCACCATTACATTTCCTCGAATATAAGTTTCCCCGATTATAAAAAAAAAAAAGTAAAATTACTACAAAATATACTCTTTTTTTATATATGAGTTCGTAAATCTATTTATAATATTATATCTGCCTTACATTATTTTTTAAATTGGCTATATACAAATAAACAAATACAAAGTTTTAAAGTCACTTTTTATGCTGATCATAAATATGTCATATGATTAGTAATACCCAAACATCAACCATAAAAAAGTAAAGGCTTTCAGAATGCATATTAATAAATAAATTTAAAAAAATACTATATTGATATGAATAAAAACCCATGTGCAATCCTAACTATTATTATTAGAATATTACGCAATAACTTATATTTAATAAACATATTGATAATATGGGTGCAAAGCCTGACTAAAAACGTTAAATATTAGTTGATTTTTCTCGTTCATAGTTTACCTATATCATAAAATATATCAATAAATTTAGAGTAGAAAGGGAATATATATAGTTTAAAAACCACACATTTCTTTCATTTTGTTTTTATTCCGGTTCTGACAAACATCTAATTCCATATTTCTTGTCCTGTTTTACGACACAGGTAGATGCTCAATTTTGTTTGTGCAAACTGACTTATGCGAGTAAAACTTTCACAAAATAATATTTGTGGTGTAGAAAATGACTTGAACAAAAATGTTTTCTACATTATAGTCCACAAATGGATTGTGTAAGTTTAGGTCATTTATAAAAAAAATAACTGTTGCTGGCATAAGAATTGTTTAATATTTTAACGTGTAAAATGTAATTTAATGGTTAAAAACCCATTTTAAAATATTAGTTAAAAAATTAATTTAGCAACTGGTGTATTATCATGAACATAAAATTATTTACATTATCATTGATTTTTATCAGTTTATTGTTTTATTTTGACCTTTTTTGTATAACTTATCGTAGATGCTGAAATGTAAAATAATTTATCTTCATTAATTTATATTATTTGGAACTACTAAATACAAACAATACAAAATATTATACATATATTAATTAATATTAAAAATGATAGGTATCTACATACAACACTCTGTGATAAGCAAATGATAAAATGTGAACAACATTATCTAATAAAATATTTAAACAATGTGTAGATTGTAGTTTAATTAAGTACCATTTGTGCAAGTCTCATTTGAACAAGGTACCCAGTTTGCACAAGTAAAACTGAGCGTTACAATAAATAATGTTTCCATTTAAAACATTTTCTATTTATTTCCCTATATTATAATATATTCAATAATGGCATGATTTTATTTTTGAATAGAATTATTTTTATTTTATTATTCAGTAAAATAATGTAAAAAAAAAAAATGTAATTGATTACAAACTCTCATAAAATGAGCATTTCATACATCATTTATTAATACAGTGATTTTGACGTATATAATATGTAATTTAAATAATTCAATTTATATTTTCCAATAGATTTATTTTATATTTTTTCAACTTTGTGTTGTGTAACTATATTTAAAAAATAATAAACAAAACAAATATTTTTTTTAAAGTAAGTAATAAATTTATCCAATGTTCCTACATGCATGCTAATAATCCTGGAAACACTTTATCAGCCGTCCTGAATTCTTAACATAATTTTATTTTTGAGTACACCCACCTAAGTACATACTCTATAATTAGGTACTACATATATATATATACAATATTTTATTATTATTATTATTATTGTAATACAAATTGAAACTGAATATACCACTCCTTAGGAATATTAAAAAATATAAGTTATTTTCGTATTATTAAACCACACAAAAAGTGTACATACCAGTACTTAGATATATCAAATTATTTATTCACAAAAATTGTTATATACTCAAAGTCGGCAGGTTGCATTTTTATTTATAAAATTCATATTTTATCTATTCTGATGAATATGTAAAAAAAAAATTTTACAATGTTTATATTTTCTGTTCGTGCGTTTTTTCTCTCTATAAAAATATATTTATCGGATTCAAAGAGTAGAAAAGGAATTTTATGATACCAGAATTTTTGATACTTAGTGAATTATGCCTTATTTGTATGGTTTTAACGAGACATTTTTCATTTTCGAAATAAAGGAGTACAACTGAAAAATGACGAAGAAAAATGAGAACATTTAAATGACACGACATTTTTTTTCCTTCCAGGTACATATACTAAATACTAATAAAGATATTTTAAATGCTTTTTACACACTTTGAGACAATTTATACATATCAACCGTATAAAACCAACTTTCATTCAGATATACATTTTTAGAATCTCAGATTAACTAAAGTTACAACATAATTTGTCCTTATTTTAAAATTCAAAACTATGAGTATAATATTCGTGGACCAAAGAGCCTAACATCCACTATCTGTATTTAGACAATATTAAAAATAACAATACTCTCGCCACTTTACAAAATTTACAAAATAAACTATAAATATCCAACTATAAAATACACTAGATAGTTACAACGATACAAGTTTTATGACTTAACATGAGTTTTGGGAAATTCCAAGCTAAGTCAGTTATATTAAGCACTGAGTATTAGTGTGTTAAGAGGATGTTACACTCGCATTTGTTGTCTCTGTCTATCTAACAGATAATATAGAAAAATCACACTACTCAGAATTAAAATTTTGGCGTTTAGGTTAAATTTAGAGTATAAACACCTATTACAAAATTTAAAGGGAGGAATATTTTCGAGTGAACCTCATGGGCATTTTGTAAAATATCGTCTGACGAAAAAGTTAAAGCTATT
>JAIPRL010012626.1:0-11794 GCA_025469235.1 Pemphigus obesinymphae | reverse complement strand
AACCTAATTATTAGATTGAATGTATTGATTTATATGTACTTATCGTATAGTAGGTAACTATATTGATAGTTAGCTAGTTTTACGTGAAAGTAAATATTTTATCGTATACTAAATTAATTATGGCCGACTTATTTGTGTTTGATTTATTGAACGATTTTCAAATATCTGATATTTTACAAAAATTCGAATGTTCATCATTTTTAAATTATTAAACAGGTACCTACCTATAGGAATGTATAATGTACTATTATTATATAGTAGTATTGCTAACTAAAAATATACTATAACATGGTTAGACGTACTAAATGTATTTAGTTGATGTAGTTGTGTTCATTTTGACTATATAATACTGTTATGTTAAATATTTTTACTGGTAAATTGTGCAAAAAAATAGGTAGGTATATTTTTTTCAACCTAATTATTAGATTGAATGTATTAATTTATACGTACTTCTTGTATAGTAGGTATCTATATTGATAGTTAGCTAGATTTTACGTGCAAGTAAATATTATATCATATACAAAATTAATCATGGCAAATTTATTTGTAATATACATTGAACGAATTTTAAATATCTGATATTATACAAAAATTCGAATGTTCATAATTTTTAAATTATTAAACAGGTACCTAGGTATGTATAATATACTATTATTATATAGGAATTAACTAAAAATATAAGTAATTAATTAATGAAATTATATGAAAAACAATTCAATTAATCCTATCTATTGTTATTATATATTTATAATATAATTATTATTATACCTATCTATTATCTAATTGTATTTATTGTACAAGTCAAAAATGTTTAACCTAACAAAAACACAAATATATAATTTTATAATATATAGTATGAAATCCATTAGATATTGTATGAAAGCAGCATATGATATCATACATATGTAACGATACAGTTTCACTGAGTCGTCACTTTATGTCTGTCTCGGTGTTTTTACTTAGGTAGGTATACGGTGGCACAGAGTACGAGATGCGTGTATATTTTCAAATATCACAGTCGAGTCAAAACATCTATACAATTCATATTTTTCATAAACTCGCTGAAACTCGTACTCCGCTTCACCTGTGGATTTAATAACTACTCTCCAAAATCAGGGTTACTCAGGTGAAAGTGTATTTATATTTTATAATAATATTTTGGATTAATAATAATAAATCTTTGTCGTCGTTGCTAGATTGTGTTGGATTGTGTTAGAGTTAAAACGAACGCAGGTCATTGTTTCTAGGACCTGTTTAAAATAAATTAGAAAACTTTATTAATATCAGTCTAACGACCCGGTTCAAAAGGCCGGTTAGTGTAGTAGGAAATAGCCAGCCGACTGCTCCTTAACTGGATAAGATTAGGTATAGGTATCGACGGTCCCTACGCCGAGAAGGAGACGCGTTGCACATACCTACCTGTTTATTAATATATAATTAAAAATTATGAACCTTTGAATTTTTGTATAGGTACCTACCTAATATTATCCGATATTTGAAGATCGTTCAATATATAAATATATTATAGTAATAAAACAAATAAATCGGCCTTAATTAATTTAATACAATTAACTACGTAAGCACCTAAAGCATAATTAATATTTTAATATTATAATAATAACAATATTATAATAATATTGTTTAACTTTGAATGACAAATTATTTTAATAAATACATTTTTTTTAAAATTTATTTAATGGAATTATAGGTACTTAAACAGAAACAACGTAAAAATAAGTCACGACGATCTTACCACTTATTGAAACATGGTTACCATACATTACTATGTGTACAAACAAAGTACGTAAAAATTTTAAATAATTGTATAAGAATAATTTATGCATAAATATATTTTTTAATTGTATAAAATGCACCGGGAATATGGAAACGAGGAAAATATGATTGGTCTGAATACATCGTAAAAACAATTGACCGGATGATGGAATGTCGGTCCATTTATCATAATATGGGATATGTACTATGTAAGTACCTGCGTACAAATACAAAATAATATTATATACTGGTCTTAATTTCAAAATTTACGTCTAATAAAAATTTCTAATAGAAAATGTTTGGGTACCATCCAAAGTGTATATATATCCTTTCTTAGAACAAAATAAAAAAAATAGGGCTGAAATTTCCGTCTAAGTGGCTTGATGAATTTTCTTGGCTTGTGTATTCTGAAATAAAAAAGGGAGCTTTTTGTAAATTTTGTGCTATTTTTTCAAAATCTGGTGGAGCTTTAAATCAGCCACTTGGGCAGCTTGTTTTAGTATAATATATATATATATATATATATAATTGTCACATCTGATAAAGTACTTGATATACTTTCACTGTTATCAAGAAAATTAGACTTTGTTCTGTAGTAGTAAAATGTTTGTTTACATAAAATATAAAATAAAATAAATATATGTGTACAATAAATATGTCTTTTAAAATCTGTATATCCCCCCCCTCCGTAGAAAAATCCTAGATACGCTACTGCTGTAGTCTGCAGCTTTTATGTAGTATTTCTGTCAAATCTTTTCATCAGGTTAACTTATGACTAAATATTAAACAAAAATATTCTTAATTTTTAAATAAATATCTTATAATAATGTAATAATATAAACCACCATTTACTGTACAGTTTGTTTATATTACTGTTAAAAAATTAGGAAAAAAGTGTCTGAATAGAAAAATATTTAGGTAACACAAAAATCGTTTTTGGACACAAATGTGAAAAGACTGTCAATTACAAAAAAAGAAAATTAGATAGAATTAAGATTGAAGTACAGGATTCTTTTAACAATATTAATACAATGCCCATTATTTAAAAACGTATCTTCATTATGGAAAATTGTATTTTACACATTTTTAAAATTAAATACTCATAAATATTTTTGTAAATATATACTATAATTATGTATCATAATTAATTATATCAACTTTTGATTTTTAAATGATAACCTATATTTAAAATGTTTGAAACGTATTCGGATATTTTTTATCTCTCTATTTTTTCTTCTATAACTGGTCGGCATAAGTTTTTGCGTCCCATATCACTAGACTCAAAGTACAAAGATTATTTTTACATTCCTAATTACTATATTTACTACCAACCATGTAAAGTTCAGTCCACTAGTTAGACTAAGAAGTCTTGGTTACGAAAACCCTTCTTTCATCTCTAAAGTAGGGCAAGAAAGGACCTCGTTTTTATAGATACTGATATACAATATAAAAAAATGGTCATATGTTTATACAAAAAATCAGGGATAGAAAATGTTTTTAAAACAATATTTTTAAACGAAAATAATTAAAACGGAAAAAATCAACTACGAAAATATTGAAAATCGAAAACAATAAGGGAAAAAATAGGAAAACTAAATCGAAACGAACAAAAAATACAAATTCTTAATAGTAATTAATAATATTAATTTTCAATACAACTCAAATAGTGTGTGTAGAATATTAATTGTTGTTAAAAATATGTTCTTAAAAAGGTTGTAAAATTTAAATGTAGGTGTTGATATTAAATATCAATTTAATAATCATTTTAATTGTATAATATTTTAATAACATTAAATATTTAATTAATAATATCAATTTAATATTAATTAATATTAAATATTAACCTTTTTATTATAAATATTCAAATTAGGTATATTATAGTATAGAACATATACATTATAGATATCAGTTAGGTATTAACTATTAGGTATATTTCTTGATTTAAATATTTTTAATTTATTTCCAATTTTTCGTTTTTTGTTTAGAATAAAAATTATATAGGTATGCTATGTGTAAACTTAAATATTTTGGGTATTGGCCTTGGGGTGGGTGTAAAAATATTAAATTTGTAATTATAAATTATATACAAAAGGAATAATAATCTGTGGTATAGTTGGCTGTATATTTTTATGAACTCATAAGTTTTTTATCATTTTATTATTCTATTTTTAAATTTTTTAATTGCTGTAACTTCTTTGTTAGGTAATTTATATTTTTGCAAAATCCCTATAGTATTGTATCTAAAATATGGTTTTCTATAAATTTGAATAAAACTATTTAAACTCTTTAAAAATCACTTATACATAAGTTTTAATAATATTAAGACACATTCTCGCTTTTTATATGTAAGTTCTCTTCTATTTATCATAGATTTAAAATTTAAATATAATATGATAGATGAGTTATAATAATAATAATAATAATAATAATAGATATTAACTATGGACGAACATCTATTCTGTGGTATAACTTTTAACGGTCACCTCCATAGAATAGGGTGTGACTATATTTAGCAAATAATAAAAATTAGTCTTTTATTCATCCAGCCTTATGGTCTTCTTCAACGGTCATTAAAACTATTTTTATACTTTTTTTAGTTAAAATAACATTTTCATATATTTTTAAATTTGAAAATTGGAAAATTTGAGGTTTTATAATATAACTATATACTCGGTCTTAGTTTAATATGTTCTCATATTTTACTGTAGTGTAATTAATTATGTATTTATAATACTAATTATGTAGTAATTACTTTTTAGTGTAATTTTTTCTCTATTATGATAATTTTTGATCAAATTGTGATCAGAAAGCCATTAGTAGTTTTTTTTAACAAATGTCGTGATTACACAACAATAAAAAGTGGTATTTTAGAAAAATTTTAGACTGCTTTGAAAATTTATTTTTAAATTTTTTAATTGTTATATTTTCATTATTCAAAAAAGTTCTTAAAAAATGCCCTCACAGAACCCCTTAAAAATTGATGGTTAGCATTCTGTTAAGAGTTAATTTTGTTTGTTATTCGTAGAAATGTTTTTACTACCTAGTTAAAATGATTGATGTGGTATCTTCTGGTAGTCCAGAATTTTTCTTCTATTTTAATATAATATAAAGATGTGAATATCGAAAAACATTAATTTTTATTAAAATAAAATAATATAAATACAATTTTATTTTTACTAAATTTTAACGGTTGGGTATGGGTACGGGATTCCCATGTAAAACAGCCATGGTTCTTATATGTTTATAAAAAAAAGTATTAATGAGGAGCATAGAGAGGAATATTGAAATATATCTTTTAAAAACGTAAATGGAGTAAATTTTACTTCAAATAAGTTTTTAGGGAAGACCAATTTAAATCTACATTTTTGTAAACAAAAAATCTTGTATAGTAACTAATATAACCCATGAACTAATATAATTAAAAAAATAAAATCTACAAATTATTATAAAACCAGACAATGAAAATTATACACTTTTAAGTATGTTGAAGTTTTTGGTTTGCGTTGAAGATGATAGCATAGTTGTTAAAATATATAGGTATATGCAGTTAAAACTTAAAAGTTAATTAATTCATTTTGTGAATATACTAATAATTTGTAATATAATTCACAAGTTCTCAAGTGTACTTTAGTAAATAAAGTAATAATAATAATAATAATAATAATTCGCCTATAATACCTATAGGCGAATAAAAAAAATTGGTTTTTTCATATTGTACTAAAATATCTAAAATAATACCCGCGCACTAAATTTCTTTTCGTATATTTTTTGATTTTCATATCTTTTCCTGATATGTCATACTCAATATAATTGGTTTTAAAATAACAAATATTAGTTATATCTATCTACATTATTGTTGAACACAACGAATATTGAACATGAGTTATGCTTTCTTCTACCAAAGTGTAGAAATAACTTATAATTATACTAATCAGGAAATCAAATAATTAAACTATACGACAATTTCATTTTTATATTTAAATTAACTATGATTTCTCTGAAAGTAGTTCTCATAGTTAAATGTTATTTTGCGATAATCAAAAGTTATTTGGATACAATAATTGCATAAATAATGGTTCATACTGTACGTACAAATTAAAAAAATAACCTTTTAAAAATGTTGGAACTGCACATTAGAATTTTTTTATATTATATATTTACATAATGATATGCAAAATTGATTACACAGAATTATAGAACGCAGTAAAATATTTAGACGTTTTACATAAATACAATATTACAATATCTATGATACAGTTCCTGATGACACAGCAAATATGTGTTTTAGATATCCATCGATATTTTAAACGATTTGTGGTAATTCTAAAATATAAATATATTTTTAGAGATTATAATACACATTTATATAATTTGTATACTGAATGTATACAAAATTTTCTGTACCCATTTGTAATTCTTATGATTACTTTTTGTAAATATCGTGACTTGCAAATAGTAGATGTAACAAATAAAACTTATAAATAATATGCGATTAATTAAAAAAATCTATTTTTAATTCATGGATTACACGATTTCTTTTTTATAAAATTGATGAAAAACGTCTAAATTTGGGTTAAACCGTATTGTTAACATAATTATTAGTTTTTCAGCTAATTCTATAATTGTTACTTTAGTGAAAGTGTGTAAAAAGGTATTAGATGGTAGATAAGTTTATCAGCTGATAGCCCTTTTAGGTCCTGTAATTATATTAAAATATTATTTAGCCAATATAAATTATGTTGTTAAAAATTATGGTATGAAATTTTTTAAATTTATATTGGTCTATATTGGATAACACAGTTATCTCCGTATCTGGCTAATGATCATTTAAGATTAAAACATATACAAAATAGATTCCTCTCTTATGCCACATATATCATTAAAATAGGCCTTCCATTCACTCATTCGTCGACCTCAAGTACATCACATCTATTCTTAACAGCTCCTTAGATGTACCTGGTATTTTATTTTAATATTAGTCTCCGTGTTTCTTCTTATAATTCTCAGAACCATAATATTTTCTTTATTCCTTCTCATGTTCCAATGCTTTACACCAAATTCATCGTTCCATACATAATGAACCCTCATATTTTCTATCTTAATTATTTTTAGTCATAAGTTAATGTGTATTAATTGTATATAAGTTGTTTCTATCTTATAATAATATTGTAATAATTTATATTATGTATATCTACTTACAAAATTAGTGTTAATAAAATTAATTTTGTACATCAGGTTATGGAAAAATGATGGCGTTGCTGACGAACGGTGAGGAAACGACAATTCGTAATGGAGACAAAAGTATCTACCGATTTCACTGATTTTTTTCTGCATGCCATGAAAATAATCAATGGTGTCATCAAATGGTTTAATGGTTAGTCAAAGTTTTTTTCAGTATATCGATTGTAGAAATTTAGCAGTAGTTAGTAAGTTTTATTTATTTATTTATTTCAGCCAAGTCAATTACAATTTCTTATTACAATAGATTACATTAACAGTAGGTAGCTGATACGTATACCAACTGAGCTAAAAGCTCGTATCTGGTATACGGAGTTCATATTATTGTGTTATAGTAAATACTTATATAATTAAAATATGACTTAATTAATTAAATATTCGTATAACATAGTAGGTAGATATAATAGTAATAAAATTAACATCAGTAATAATATATGGATAAAATATTATATTAAATATATTTACTTTTTATAATTTTGTTGATACACACATTCTCATTAAGTTCATTAACTAATTTATTTATTGCCATTTTTAATAGATTTTTATTAATTATATCATTGATATTATTAACTTGATTTTCATATAAATTTTTTATTAGACTCTTTCCTTTGTTATTGAAGTTGTTGAATATAGTTTTCCCCATATGATTGGTGGAGTTTCTTGAACTTGTTAATAATGTATATGACGGTTTAATGTATTTACTTGTTCTTCTGTCTATTATTTCTATAACATTAAGTGTATGGTTTTGTATTGATTTTATTAATATTTGTTTAATGTATAATTTATAAACAGATAATATATTTGTATGGTAGAATAATTCCCCGGATGGGTATTTTAATGGTAAAGAGTATGCTATTTTTACAATAATTTTTTGGGTAATATGCAATGTATTAATGTCTGTTCTGTTTGAGCTTCTCCAACATGTTATACCGTATAAGATAATTGAATTACACAGTACCATGTATACTTGTCTAATAGTTGATTTATCAAGAAATCAAATTTTGTAGAATAAAACACTTAAGCTTCTCATTTTATTTTTGATATTCTGTATATGTTCTGACCATTTTAGATCAAAATTTATTGTCATTCCTAAGTATTTGAATGATAGTACCATTTTAATTGGTATACATTTACAATTTGTCATACCAGTTTCACATTTATGTATTACAAAGTTGTATCCAACAGGAAGCTATGAACGAATTGTAACTATTAGCATGCAAACCGATTTATTTATATTAAGTGATAATAGATTTTTTCCCATCCAGTCATAGATATACCGTAAATCAATTTCGACAGTTTTTTCAATTTTTCCCAATTATCTTCGAAGTTAACTAGAGCTATATCATTAGCGAACATGAATAATTTTCCTTTTAACAATGAAGCAGGTATAGTCTTAATATATATTAAAAACAATATAGGGCCTAATGATGTTCCTTGAGTGACTCCATGATCTTTGGCATAATAATAATTACTGTAATGAGGTCCAATAGTGGTTAGTTGTTGTCTGTTACTCAGATAACCAGTAAACTATTTCAATGTATTGTTATCAAATCCTAATTATTTTAACTTACTTAGTAATAATTGTCTACTAATTGAATTAAATGCTTTTTCCAAGTCCAAGAAAGAAATTAGAATTTTTTTTATTATCCCTTTTATTATGTAAAAAGTTAATAATATCAAGAGGATTTTAGATAAAATTCCTACTATTGAGATAGGTCTATAGTTAGTGAAATCTGTTTTATCCCCTTTTTTATGAATCGGTACGATTCTTGTTACTTTCAATTCATCAGGTACTGTACCATTTGCTATATTACAGTTAATTATATGAACAATATGTAATATTACATTGTCACCTATTTGTTTAAAAAATAGTGCCATGTAACCATCAACTCCAGGTGCCGAGTTTCTATTCAGGTCATTTAATATATTTATTACTTCATTACTACCAATGGTATTTAACTTAAAGTTGGGTCTTGTGTTTGATAGATTGTTAGTGTTTACTCCTGATTTAGGTTGTATATTATTTATATTATTAGAAAAGTTGTTTTCTACTAATCTATTTCCAGTTGTTGCAAAATATGAATTTACTATGTTTAAGTAGTCTTTAGGTGTTGAAGTCGGATATTTATCCTTTATTATTTCATTAATTGGAAGTCCTGTAGAATTAATTATATTCGATAATACTTTATATCATTAATTTTTTTGGTATTTGTTCTTGTTGCCAAATTTTCTTAATTATTTCCCCATATATCATTTGTGATCGGCTTCCCTCCCTTTTATAGTAGTTCGGCTCCATCTATTATGTTCTCACCTGGCCATTTATTATTATTATTCTATTATTATTTAGAATTTGTATTGCTTCTTCAGTTTCTTCTTTCTCTGGTATACATTGGTATTGTTCTTTCGTTGAAATCACGACATTATTCTGTTCTTGATCCTCTATTTCTGGTTGATTCAACATTTCTTGAAATACTCTTTTAATCTCTTTAGCAATGAACCTTTTTTGGTGAACCTTTAGCAATGAACAGTTATTAATTCATATTCTAATTTTTCATTATTTCCTCGTGTCTTTATATGCTTCCTTCATTATATCTATCCGCTGTTTTTCCCACATTATTATTTTTTCTTCCTATTACTTTTTTCATCTCTCGTTATTTCTGTGCTAGCTTTGATTTTTCTCACTGCTTTAAACAGTAACTAAGGATATCTCTTTATATCTTTCTTGTACTGCTTTATTGCAGTTTCCGTTGAACCATTGTTTGGTCTTTTTAGTGCTTACCATGACAATTTTTTCTTTTGTTACCTCTTTTAATTTTTTTTCTATCCAATGTTCTTGATATTCTAGGTTTATGTTGTTATTCACCTTGTCTTTTAATTATTTTCTGTATTCATTGTCTGGTCATTCTTTAATTTTGTTTATATCGAACTTACGGTATTTATTTACTATTTTCAATAAAAATGTAATCTACCAGAATATTATATCAAAAATAAGGATTTCTACTAAAGAAAAGTTTTGTTTTACTACGCATATAATATATTATTCTTTATCTATCCTCTATCACAGATCTAATTCAATGTTTCTATCACGGACTAAGATACTATGGACCGGTATCGCTTAGATGGAGGGTGTAGAGGGGAAAGGGTCGCAAAAGTTTCATAAATGGAAATCTGGCATAGCTAACGCTCTCTAACGGTTTAATTTTGAGTTAAGATATCACTGCCGTGATATTTAAAAAAAATTCCTCCAATTACTTAGTGTTCGATATACGAATGAATGATTTAAAATAAGTAATTTATTTATTTATTTTATTAATTCACGCCATTACTATTGTGTTGAAGATGACATATTTGACATATTAGTATATAATTATATATATAGTCACAGAACACTGTATATATATAATTATCATTTATTTTGATAAGTATTTTTCGTGATATGATAATACGTTAATTGTATTATTTTATATTTATATACAATTTTGTAAAATTTAAATAAAATTGATAATGCATTGCTGTTTTTGTTCTTGCACGCGTGTAGTGTGATACAGTCTACACTAGTGTAGTGTGAACAAATACAATAGATGGAAAACGCTATAAGATAGGTACCAGCATTGATTATATATAGTATACTATATATAATCAATGGTACTAGTCTCGTGATTATAATAATATCAATTTACGAGTAATGTAACTTTTGCTCACAGATGGCGAAAGTTTTGCTAGATTTTCCTACGCCCGCCATTAAGAAATATTTTGGTTCCGCTAATATATCTTTCGATACCAGTCCATAGTATCTTAGTCCGTGGTTTCTATCAAAATTATTTGTACTATCATTACATATTCTCTACACACTCTGTATATTATCATATGTATTCAAAACTATATTTATTTTAATAATTACATCATTAAAAGTCACTCAAAGTGTTTTCATAGGTCACTACACAAATTTTAGTATAATAAGTACTTACAACTTATCATTTATATAATATAAATATATTATGTAATATACCTAAGTTGGTATTGACATATAGTCTTGACATTCTTCTTCATTCTCACCTTAGCAATTCTTTACACCGAATGCTTCGCTCAATAAATAAAGAACCCTCATATTTTCTGTTATAATTATTTTTAGTCACAAATTAATTTTATGTGTAACGTATATTAATCGTATATAAGTTGTTTCTGCCTAATTATAATACTGTAATAATTTATATTATATATATTTACTTACAAAATTTGCAATTGGTGTTAATAAAATTTATTTTGTACATCAGGTTATGGAAGAATGATGATGTTGCTGACGAATGGTGAGGAAATGACAATTCGTTATGAAGACAAATGTATCTACCGATTTCAACGATTTTTTTCTGTATGCAATGGAAATAATCAACAGTGTCATCAAATGGTTTAATGGTTAGTCGAAGTTTTTTTCAGTATATTAAATGTATACATTTAGCAGTAGTTAGTTAGTTAGTATACAAGGAGTTCAAATTTAATTTAATTAAACCCTGAATATTTGTGTTACCATTACACATTCTCTATATACTCTCTACATTATCTTATGTATTAAAAACTATATTTATTTTAATAATTATATCGGGATAGGTTCAAAGTGAGAGTAGGTACGTGGAATGTAGGAACATTATCAGGTAGGAATAGGGAGTTAGCAGAAGTTTTGAAGAGGAGGAATATGAATATTTGTTGTGTGCAAGAAATAAAGTGGAAAGGGGAGAGAGAGCAAGAGAAATTGGAGAGGGGTATAAAATCATATATTCAGGAAGAA
>JAIPRL010012625.1:0-11794 GCA_025469235.1 Pemphigus obesinymphae | reverse complement strand
TCTTTCTGACTTTCCTCACATCCCACTTGTGGAGCATACGCACTTACTATATTTAATACCTTATCCTCTAATATTACTCTCACTATAATAACCCTATCACTTTTTCTAATCACCTCTACCACTTTTCTTTTCATTTCTTCATCTAATATCACTCCCACCCCATTCCTTGTACTAGTCCTTCCTGAATATATGATTTTATACCCCTCTCCAATTTCTCTTGCTCTCTCCCGTTTCCACTTTGTTTCTTGCACACAACAAATATTCACATTCCTCCTCTTCAAAACTTCTGCCAACTCCCTACTCCTACCTGTCAATGTTCCTACATTCCACGTACCTATTCGCACTTTGAACCTATCCTGCGTACTCAAGTGCGAATCTAACCCAAAACACTTTGGTGCTTTACATACACCATCGACATCACGGCCGTTGGGTAGACCCGCACATATAACTGATGGAACGGCTACCGCAGCCGCTGTCAGGCTGGTACTGGTCACTTGGTTCCTTAGGCTATCTCCACACCCAAATACGCAATTTTGTTGGGAAAACTCGCCTATATTCTTTTTAAGACTTATCATACTTTTTGACAAGTTTTATGCCAGCTGTCGACCTGACGCAACCTCAATTAGTCGACTTCTACGACAGGCATGGGGAAACCGTGGAGGTATTCTTAGCCCCCTCCACAGGATTAAAACATCACGTGTATAATTACACGTTCTATAATACTCACATACACGTAGCAGACGAGTTTTCGTCTAGAAACGGAGTATACTATTAACGTGCTCCGAGTATAGTTGTGAGAGAAGGAGATGAAGAACAGGTATAAAAAATGATTTATTGAGTGTTTAAGTTGAGCCATTGCATTTTTAATAAAAAAATATATATTTTTGTAATGTTTAAATTTATAACAATTGTTTTCTAGTAAATAAAAATATACCTAATATCTAATAAAATCTATTTTTCAGGAATTATTATTTTTAGATTAAATAAAATTAAACTGTACGATGAATAGGAAAAAATGCCTATTTTACATACATTTTCTTTCTTCTGAATTCTTTTACTGTTCATATAGATCTATTGACCTATTGAGAAGTATATGGATATAGGTAAATAAGTATGGATAAGTAAAACAAATTAAATAAATTTAGATTATTAATAACATAAATATAATTGCTTATTAAATAATTTTAAAATGTGTATTGTTACTGTTCTATTACCTACATTTACCACTGTGGTCATCTTTAATAAATGTTTTATCCATATATGTGTTGCCATGACATTGAAAAGATAAAAAATACAAAGAGTATATTAGATCCAATTCCTAGAAAAGATGATAGTAATGGCCAATGAAACATAATATATCGTAAACCACTCAAATTAGCTATGATGTTAATCTTAGCAGAATAAATTTGAATATCATGATCCAATATCTCAAAATAAATATCTGTAATAGGATGTAACTGAAACATACAATTATTTATATACATAATACACTAATGAAAAACTATATTAAATAATTTGTGTACCTTATCTTCTTCAAAATCTGCATACATTTCTAGTTGGATTACTTGTTTTTCTTCGGACATTCCAGTCAAATATATTGGAGTCATGAAAAGTGTATGAATAGTACGATAAAGAGGGCTCTTATATTTCAATCGACTTGATCTACAAGAGGATGATACAAGATAGCCATATTTGTCATTTAAACGTAAACAAAGCATAAACATTCCTTAAATAAAAAATAATAATGGTATTGTACTATATAGGACATAGGTATATTATTTTTATATTATTATTTTTCTAAATTAAATTTTAAATAATTTTATAAAAACTTTTTGGATGATATACAAAATAGTTTATAGTTTATTAATAACATTAAAATTAAGTATGATGGATAAGTTGTGATATTTTCATCAGAATGTTGAGATTAAAACACAGATAGTATATTATATTATATTTGAAAAAAAAAAATTGTTATATAAATTATGATATTCAAAACAACAACGTTTTTTAAAATATAATTTCATAATTAAGTTTGACCGACTTATAATTCACATTAAATATTCAGCACAAAATTATAACTAAAAATTAAATTTCGATATTTTGACTAAACATGCAGTGTGCCAATCAGCCATTTATATAATATGCATTTTGAGGACTAAACAAGGTAGCTTTATTCAAACAGTTTCAAACATAGATAGTCATAGCGAAGGAGGAAGAATTTATACAATTTACCAATTTCTTCATTTACTGGAGATTCAGGCAACTCTGTATAAACAGTAATTTTATATTTTTGACCAATCATTAACAACTGATTTTGTAACTTAATATGTGCTGATGGATTATTACATGCATATTTATCATTGTAACAGGTTCTGAAAAAAAAAAAAAAAAAAAAAAAAAAAAAAATTAAAATCAAACCCTGTAGCAGTTTACAAATACAAAAAATTAGGTATATACATTTTCTAATTATCCATCTATATACATTCTACATCAAAGGTACCTTCACATTTTCAAACTTGGGTAGTCTTCCGAATACAGTATTTGGAATACTTTTTACAAGTATTTTGAATACAGTATTCCAAAAAATTATTAAGGTTCAATCACATTTTTAAAAGTAGTTTTATTATTTTTCCATCGTCAATTGTATTTGTGGTATAAGTACATAATATTTTAAAGTAGGTATATTAAATTTTCTTATTTTGTTTTCAACTATATTTAGTGAGACAGTAATGTTATTTTCTAATTTTTAAATTTGTTGATTTAAATAGTAATAATTTTTATTGATTAAATAAATTTAGTAATTGCAGTAGTTGGTGGTATGAGATCTTATATAGGTATATAATACTAATTATAATATAAAAAAAATTACTTTAATAGTACCTAAGTTATCCAGAGTGTAGTGCTTCTTCATTAAGTTTTATGAAAAAAAAAAAAAAAAAATAGATACCTATCTACTTACTTATTACTTAAATTAATCATACAACATTGAACTTTAAAATAAATATTAAAATTTAGATATAATTTAAAATTAATAGGTGTGTATTATTGATTGTGCTATTATATTCAATTATACAGAAAAAATAATTTAATATATATATAATATTATAATTAGATACTATATTTTTGTTATTGAAATCTAGTAAAAAATGTATTCTAAAGGTATTTGGAATTAGTCATTAGCCAAATGAAATGTACAACCATGTATATTATAAACGACAAAATATTTGGTATAGTTATTTACTTGAATTGTATGTGAATAGGACGGCTGAACATGAGTGATGGCATGTATGCATAATAGAAAGCTATGTATAAAAAAATAGCAATCAATACGATAGTAACAAGTATCATCGACAACAAACAGCATTTGCACATTATGTCCGCTACTCTGTTACCGACATCTGCGGTAGTATTTAAACTTTTGTTGATTTTTGTATTTATGATTTTCTTCAACCCAAACATTTTGGTAATTTTTGACGCGTACGTAATAATACTATACCTACGTACTCCTTTCTCGATTAAAGCTTTAAGAAGCAAATAATTTTAAAATAAACGTCAAAAGATATTGGTAATTTAAGACTTTACGATAAACATATCATATTTTAACGGTAGGTAAAGGCGTATAGAGCCGGTTAGGTAAACTTGTTTATGAAGGGCACAGAATAATGTAGATAATAAATTATAATGATAAATATTGAGAGGTGAAATTATATTTATACCACGAACGTAACAAAAAATAGGTCAAATCTCAACGTTACCACAGGTCATATAGGTCATATCATAAAACAACATTTAATTAAGTTTATAAGCTTGAATTATAATATTACAAAATCACGAAAAAAGATAGGAATTATTATTTATAACTATTTATTATAATTTTTATTTTACGTTTCAATACACATAGACAAGGCTGGGCATTACGAGTAAAAAGTTAAAAATTATAAGTTAAAAAATAAAGTTAATTTTAATTAAGATACAAGTAATTTTTTTTCAAATTAATTTTTAATTTAATAAGTTACTTTTTATGAAAACATGTTAACTTTAAATTAACATTACACAAAAGTATATAAATTAAGTTAAATTTGGTCCGAAGAACAATGCAAATTTTTTGAACGAGGTTTTTACTTTTTAGTATAGTGAATTTTACTAACTTATTCTACTATTTAGATATTATATATATAAAAAAAAATTTGGCGCCCAATTTATTTTAACGGATTTTAATAATTATATTTGGTGTGCTGATTTCAAATATGTAATCAGCTTTTCTTTATCAGCTATATTTTTTGAGATCCAGTATATCTATGTAGTTTGTACTATCCAGGGACTGGAACCGAATCGAAAAGAATCATTTATAGAACTGAAACCGTTAAAAACTTTAATTTTTAAATTAAAGAATGGAACCTATGAATAATAAAGGTTCTTCCTTATTCGTTACAAAATTTAATTTTCATATAATATATAGTAACTCAACTTTCGATTTTATTAGAATTTGTAATTGAATCTATTATTCTAATAATTCTAATAATATCCATTGGTAATTTTGTATATTTGTATTTATTTTTTGTCCACGACTGTCATTAATATAATATTGAACTTTGTGACAAACGCATACCTACCATTTGGCAGCGGCCAATATTTTCAGCCCGTACAGAACACAGAATATAATAATAACGTTTCCCAATCTTTTATAGTTTTATTACAGGCAGCATTAACCGGGTAGTAGGTAGAATATATCTATATAATATATATTAGTGTGTTATTATTGTCAATATCGTACCTATTACAGACTTATTTAATTTAATTTACTTTCAATTTAAAAATTGATCAAATAACAAAAGTATATTCTATTTAATTCTAGCAAATGTAACATCATATAATATTTTGGATATCCAACATCCAAGAAAAATAAAACGTTGTCCAGTAAATTATCATTACAATTTGACTTAAATAATGAATAAAATTACTCAATAATGAAATTATTATTTCACACCTATTTGATTTTTGCACAATACGTAAATCGTGATACTATTGTTTTCTAAAACTCAAGAATTCTTAATATCCATAGAATATAAATTATAATACGTTGATATTAGGTATATCTTTTAAAACCCACGTATAATAATGTACCTATCTATACACAGTTGAATAAGTGATATCTATATAACTATATATTAACTGAAATTATTTTTAATAATGTGAAATACAAAAACTTTAAAGACAATCCTATATCTGCATATTTTGTTGTCTCTGTCTAAAACATACAGAACATAACAAAATCGAGTATTTTATTTAAAATATTGTGGGTTATTGATTGATTTTTGGATGTAATTACCAATAATGGTTCAATGTACATAGGTATGTTTGATAGCATAAACCAAGATAATATGGACCAGGGGTGCACGCAGAGGGGGGGGGTTTAAGGGGCTGAAGCTCTCCCATTACCAGTATAATTCTACTTTTTTTATGTTTCATATTATCAATGTTATATATTATATATACATACAGTGACGTACTTTCAACTTTTTTTCTGGTGGGTGGGTCTAAATATATTGAAAATCAATTATTAATATAATGATATTTACATGAACTTTCAGTACCCCTGGACCCCCTCTCCATAAATACGCCACTATATATATATATATATTATATTATATATACATTATAATATATATTTTTAACAGTACCTATTTTATTATAACACTCAAATAGCACCTACTTTATTCTTTCATGCTTAATCTTGTGTCTACTGATTACTTATTTATTTTCAAGCCCCCCCCCCATTGAAAAATCCTGCGTACACCACTGATATGGACTGAAAACGACGGATTAAAACGCGTGGATAAATATTGGTACGGTAAATATCAATGAGGGGGAATCTATGCGATTACAACGCCACATAGTTTATGGTTTTGACAACATATTCATATGCTACGTTTGTGTGGTATGACATATATTCGCTATAGGATCACATGATAGATAATCGCTTGGATTTCCCTACTTACTAATTCACCATAACAAAATGTAATCGCATTATTACCATCCATCTTCTATGTCGTTTCCAGTCCACATTATCGTAGTCCATGTTTGATAGGTACCTATATAAGTACACAGCTTTACATAGTTCGCTGATAATCATCAGCTCACTTTATAAAGTCATATTAACATTTAATTATCATCACCTTGGAAATTGAAAATTATACAACACGTTATTATCAAAATATTCATTTGATTCTGAAAAAATCATGATATGAAAAACGCAATTTAGCATAATTAAATCCCAGAAGATGCTCTTTTCTTAGATACTGAGTAGTTTTAGCGTAAAAGTGCATCATTACCAAATTAAAAATCAAGGTTTTGTCTACATTTTAACTTGAGTGATTTTTGATAAAATATTTTTAGCCAAAGTTATAAATGTTTTTGGTTAGCTGTAACCTATAACTTTTTCTAATTATATAAAAAGTAACCCTTGACAAAATGTAGACAAATTCATGATTTTTAATTTTATATAGATGCATTTATGCACTAAAATTACTTAATTTCTCAATAAATGCATTTACTGAAACAAGTTTTTATAAAAAAAATAATAGCTAAAAGCTGTGTTTTAAGACTTGTACGAGATATAAAAAAAATGAATACAAATAATTTTGTAGTTTCATATAGATATTTTTAATAAAAGTAAGTAATAATGTGACAAACTAAGATTTTTAAGTTGAGGGATGTCCATAAATGCTCGTGTTATGGTATACGATTACACACACGGCAAAGGAGGGAAAACTTTTTAAATCGCTGTAGCGCATTCAATAACAGCCAAAACGGGCTCGGATCAGTGGCAAAATGTGTTGCACACATCACACTAAAAATCACTGTTTTGTGTGTAGTCCAAAATCGAATTTCGGATTACTCATAATTCAAGGGGAAGTGGACCTAGTGCCTTGCGGTTTTTTCTACCCCCTCTTTTGCTTCCATCTTAATATTTGATGTCCGATCATCATATGGACCATCTATACAGATACCTAATCTAACTATTAGTGTGGTAGGGGAGGGACATAGCCCCCTCTGGAGAATACCAAAAGAAGTGGCTTTTAGTATGTTATATACTGGAGTATATAACATATATTGATATCAGTTCGAGTCTGATCCTATGGACACCCATGCACTTATTTTCTTCCACAACTCGTTTTGCTCAAAGGTTGACTGTGAGTAGATCTAATCAATTAGTTATTTTTCAATTTATAATAATATACATATTATGTAGTTCCCGGGATGTGCTGAAAAAGTAATGCCCGGGGAAATGTCAAAAAAGTACCTCCCGGGAGCTGCCTATACGACCTGAATAATTAGCAAATCAATTGAACTCTCGTGGGCCAAAATTGAATAAATACTTGTAACATAATTATACGTTTATTTCATTGACTAAATATGAAGTGTAATTATTTGTAATATAATGTTCATATACAATTTTAATTAAAAAAATTAAGTGGTCTCGTCATTTATGCTGACGGTATGTAGATTATTTTCTATTATACTGCACTCGAGTAATAATAAAAATAATAATAATGGATTAAATTTTTCATCGTGTTTTTTAAGAATTGGCTTTCTCCGATAAGTAACTAACCTATCAGTTAACACCGGGTTATTGCAAATAGATAATTCATTATTAGTTATTAAAAAGCAGGTAGACCTTGAAGAAACTAATCATTTTTATATTTAAAATTTAAACGCATAATATGTACATTTTCTCTCGGTCTAGAATTTATTTTATCTACATTATTTACCGTGATCGTCCGCCCAAGCAAAATTATTGTTTTTATTCGCCGTTCTGTATATAGCGTAATTGATGAAATAACACGTAGAAAAACAAATTTTTACCAGCATTAGGTTGAGATATTATGCACATGAAATTCAGTTTTGAGATTTTTGAGAACATTGTACCCATCGTTTATAAATTTATGAACAATTTGGCATCGTCAGCAAATTGATACATAAGTCATTTGTTTATTATACTTAACCGATTCAGTTACACCGAAATATACATTACAAGGAGTTTGACCATGTCTAGAATAAGCACAAATAAGTAATAATAATAAGAATAATAACGATAAAAAATTAAATAAATAAATATATATTATAAACAAAAACAGACCAATATTTAAAAATATTTGTACATCAAAAGATCGTCTACTGTGCATGGTAATTTTAAACCATCCCTGTATCTTGTTTGGCTGCCCGGTCACGCCCAGTCAGGTATCCTTGAAGACCTACAGCAGTTGTTTGTAGGTCGGAGATTTTTCATCGCAGGTCTTTACTACTTTAAATTGGCAGTTGTATAACACTTGTTGCGATCCAAGTGTTCAATTTTAGATTTGTTAAAAAAAACTACCATTCATAGATAAATATTTGGTTAAAAAATTTATTTTTATTTTTAAATTACCGGCAAATCTTTAAATTGAAGATAAATCGTTCTTCTATAACTCCGCCTTACTATATACTGTTATTTTGACTAGCATTGCCATGACTCACAGAGTTTGACTATGTATACGTATGGGCAAAATAGATGGGCTTGTCTTGCGTTAAGACAATGATGTCGATTGATGGGTTTGTCATTGGTTCACCTGTGATCTGATACCGTCAGATATCCAATCTCATTAACGACCCGTGTAAAATTTTCAGGTCCATCTAGCCCAAGTATATCGGACAAGTATTTATAATTTCTTAATGTAAAAACATGATGTGCCTCAGTAACAAGTCCTCATAATAGGTTTATTATTCGTGCATTCAAAGATTGTTCAGAAATGTAGAGAATGTATTCGACACCTTTTCGGTGTGTAATGATATCGTTGCTACATCTCAAGTCATCCATTTCCAGTTTGAAATTCTCCAAGGGAGGGGGAAAATATCAATTTTTTCGGAGACAGGATTCACTCGAGGAGTGTCGATGTGTGCGTTATGTCGTTACACATCCACACGTATAATAGTAAAATTAAACAAAACGTAAACAAAGCATTTAATTTATTTACGGTGATCATTAATACGAATTTGAATGAATTAATCCAGTGAACAAAATCCAAAAAATATCAAATTACAATTTAATTTTGTTTACGATTTGTTTCTTTTAAAATCGTTAAATTTTCAAATTTAAAATAATTATATTTATTTTCTTTATTAAAAAACAGAGAAATAGTAATATTGACAACAATCAATATTATCTAAAACTAACTTAATCGCAACACCTACCGGGTGCTACTTTTTGTAATTGCAACTCCTTTTATGTCAGACATAAGTTCAACATCTATTGAGTGCGAAACCTTAAATTTGACACTCAGATCGGTGTACCCGAAAGTTTATTCCCATTCCCATTAAGCTACAGAATCGATGATACTGAAGTGGTCGAAATTTCTCGTATTTAAACTATTCAGATAAAGGACAACACTGTTACGTATATCGACTACAGGGGTGTGTTCATGGAGGGTGGATGAAGGTGTTATATCCCCCCAATGGCTCTTTTTGATTCTGAGCGGAGCGAGAAAGCTAGTGATTTTACAATGATGTTTATTTTTTTTTTGTGTACAACTATTTGACCAGAAGACATAAACCAATCTGTACATAATATGACCCCATTATCCGGTAGCAAATTTCATGTAGTTTGTACTTTAAAGAGGCCATTTTTAACCATTTTCGATAAACACGGAAGGAAAATCTATTGAAAAATGACGTAAAAACGGCCAAATATACGATTTCGTTAAATCGAAATATATATATATATATTACCATCAAAGCTCATCTCAGAAGCACCACCAAGTCAAAAATCGAAAATTAAATTTAGATGGTCTTTTTAAATTTATTTTCTACAATTTTCTACAAGAAAAAAAATAATATAATAATAAATAATAATAATTTATAATATATATAATTATATATTATATAATAATTAATTAATAATAAAAAAATAATTTTCTACAACCTTCTGAACCTAAGAAATATCAATTTTTTAATAGTGGTGCTGGGGTGTTTTTTTATTAGGGTGGAGGGAGAATCTTTTAAAAGGTGGCAAATGCAATTTAGTACACATTTTATAATTTTTCTTAATCATTATTAATTATTATTATTATTATTTATTTATTTAATACATCCATACAGTACTTATACATAATTATTAAACAATTATTTTTAATAATATATTTATATAGATCGGTACATATTATGTCTAGGTTGGTATCTATTTTGATATTTTATTTTGTATTTACCAGTCTTATTTTTTAAATTTAATACTGTGCTACAATACTCAATTTTAGGTGAACACATATTTGAATTTAATTTTTTACTAATTTTTTGTATGATATTATATTTTATATATAAAATAATATACATACTTTATTTTACTACTTATAATAGTGTAATGTAACTGACATGGGCTTATTTTTAATTATTTTAAACATATATTTCAATATTCTTAATTTGTTTTATTTTCCTTTTTCTTAAAATGTCATAAAAGTTGCCTATACAAACCTTTTAAAAATCGAATGAGTTGTGCCTTGTTGTGTTCTGAATAATATGAATTAAAATATAATATAGACACATTTTGAAAAAATAATTTTAAAATTGAGTGTAATTAAGTACTGTATATATAAATTTAAACTTTATGCGCGTAAATTAAGTGGAAATAGTAACAAATAAGCCAACATTTGTCAACCGGACTTAATTTCAAATATAACCTCCTTTATAACCACCATTGGCACCAGGTAGATGTTGAACACAAGGTCTTCTTTTTCTCCTTCTTTTTCTCTCCCAACTATTTGGGGTCGGCCACCCTGGTCCTTTACTTCCACTTAACTCTATCTTCCGCATCTTCTTTACTTCCTCCCACCTTCCTCATATCATTCGCCATCACATCCCCCCATCTCTTTTTCGGTCTAGCTCTCCCCCTCTTACCAACATCATGCATTTCCCTTACTAATCTTACTGCCTCAGTCTCTTCCCTCCTTAATACATGCCCGAGCCATCTTAACCTGTTCTCTCTCATTTTGTCTACTATCGAAGCTACCCCTATACTACTTCTGATATACTCATTCCTTATTTTATCTTCTCTAGTAACTCCACTCATCCACCTTAACATTCTCATCTCAGCGACACTCATTCTCTGTTCTATAGTTCTATCTACTGCCCAAAATTCTGTTCCATACATCATTGCAGGTCTCACCACTGCCTTATAAAATTTACCTTTTAATCTAATAGGAATTTTTTATAATTTTTATAAATACCTGACGCTTCTCTCCACTTCGTCTATCCACACTTAATCCTGTGTTTCATATTCTCTTCGAAACCTCCATCTTTCTGTACAATAGACCTTAAATACTTGAACCTCTCCACTTCTCCCACCACATCCCCACTTAAATTTATTTCTAGCCTTTCCCTATTCCCTCTGTATTCCCTTTCACCAAAATCATACTCTATATATTCTGTTTTACTCCTACTTAGTCCTTTACTTTCCAGAGCTTCCCTGCACTAGTCTTCCCAAGTCTACCATTCACCTCCTTAGGACTTTTTCCTATCAGTACTATATCATCTGCAAACAACATGCACTATTTGTTATCTCATCCATTACCAGGGAAAATAAGTAAGGACTCAAAGCTGAACCCTGATGTACTCCTACTCTGACCCTAAAATCCTCACTTTCTCCACACAGACTTCTCACTCTTGTACTCGCCCCTTCATACATATCTTCAATTATGTTCACATACACCTTTGGTAGTCCTTTCTTCATTAATGCCCACTTTAAGATCTCCCTAGGAACCCTATC
>JAIPRL010012624.1:0-11795 GCA_025469235.1 Pemphigus obesinymphae | reverse complement strand
TTTAAATTTATATTTTTAAGAGGTGTTTTGGGTGTTCATCTTTTCCTGTGTAAAAGTATGGGTGGCCTCAAAAATGTTTTTAAGAAATATATAGTTTTAATATTCTAAGATAAGTTGAAAATACTTACAATACGAAAATATGTGTTATATGTCACATTGTGACATATATCTCCATGTGAGATATGTGACAATGTGACATTGACACATGGGAACACGTGACTTGATATAATTATTATAAGAAGGATAAATATAGTTTTAAATATATAAGATGATTCTTAACTTAATAGCATAAATTGCAAACAGTAAATTAAAATTATTAAATTAAATTTGAATTTCTTTTTATCTTGTGTTGTAGACATAGGTAGTATAGTCATAGATATTATATAGTCATAGGTAGTATAGTCATAAATACTATAGTCATACGTAGTATGGTAATTGGTAGTAATGTCGTAGGTAGTATAATTATAGGTAGTATAGTTATAGGTAGTATAGTCATAGATAGTATAGTCTTACGTAGTATAGTCATAGATAGTATAGTCATGGACAGTGTAGTCATAGGTAGTAAAGTCATAGATAGAATAGTCATAGGTGGTATGGCAAAAAGTAGAGGTGCTTATATCAAAAAAATAATGAATACATTTTTAAGTCAATAACTAATTTCTACATTCTTAAAATATCTAAATTAAATTTTAATTCAAAATATAGGTACAAAATACACATGTGTAATGGGTAAGAATATTTATTAATTTCTTTGTTAAATTTCATTCTCTATGGCCATATAAAGTCCCTCTCACACTCATATTAAATTACCTGTATAAGAAAAAATTTATTCATTCTTTTGGTATATGTTCTTATACTACTATAGGTATGAATAAATTTTTTTTTGCATCTACCCAAATTGAAAAACCTGCGGGGTCCACAACCGTCCTGTCCAATTTTTTTTAAATTAAATTTTAAATATAAAATTTCTAATTTAAATTTTAATTCAATATATAGGTATATAATACACATGTGTATAGGTACCTATTTTAAATTCTTTCTTTTTTAAATTTAATTGAAATTTCTTTCTCTGTGGCCTTATAAGGTTACTCATACACTTGTAATTAATCGCCTTATTAGTGAAAATTGTATTCATACTTTTTGTATATGTACTTATACCACTCTAGGTATGAATAAATTTTTTTGCATTTACCCAAATTGAAAAACCTGCGGGAGCCACACCCGTCCTGTCCATTTTTTTTTCAATTAAAATTCAATCTTAAAAGTACTACTCTAAATTTCTATTCAATTTATAGGTACTCGTATATATTACACATGTGTATTAGGTACCTATTTTCAATTCTTTCTTTTATAAATTTAATTGAAATTTTTTTCTCTGTGGCCTTATAATAGGTCACTCATACACTTGTAATTAATCGCCTTATTAGTGAAAAATGTATTCATACTTTTTGTATATGTACTTATACCACTCTAGGTATGAATACATTTTTTTTGCATTTACCCAAATTGAAAAACCTGTGGGGGCCACACCCGTCCTGTCCAATTTTTTTACAATTAAATTTCAATTTTAAAAGTACTAAACTATACATTTCTATTCAATATTTAGCTATATAATGCATATGTGTACATATTAGGTACCTATTTTTAATTCTTCCTTTGTTAAATTTAATTGAAATTTCTTTCTCTGTGTCCATATAAGCGTCACTCCTTCATTTATCCTTAATCGCCTTATTAGTGATAAATGTATTCATTATCTTTGCAAATGTACCTATAGACGAATAAAAGTATGAATAAAATTTTTTTGCATCTACCCAAATTGAAAAACCTGTTGGGGCCACACCCGCGGTCCTGTCCATTTTTTTTTCAATGAAATCGCAATCTTAAAATTACTAAACTAAATTTTAATTTAATATTTAGGTATATTATACACATGTGTATTATATACCTATTTTCAATTCTTTGTTAAATTTAATTGAAATTTCTTTTTCTGTGGCCATATAAAATCACTCCTTCACTTACTTTAATCACCTCATTAGTGAAAAATGTATTCATTCATTCTGTATATGCACTTTTACATAGTTTTTCATATTTATTTTAATTAAAATTTTCTAAATATAGCCTATACTGAACCCCTTAATAACCATGCGTACGACGTCTTCATAACAAAAATTTAACTAACAATTTTTCTTTTAGTTTCCTTGACTATAATTATAATAACTTTTTTTTAACGTTGGATAAATGTTCAGGTCTAAAAATTGAAAAATTATATTATTATTATTATTATTTTAATTATTTAGTGACCGAAAATTGAAATCCTTAAATGTTTGTATTAAAAATTAAAAATATTTTCAGTAAATATTTCAAGCCCTAATCTTAATAGTATCATTATTTACAGAAGAAATAACTTGTAGATTTTACCGAAATCGTAATTTTACCATTTTCAAGTATATTTTCGGTTTTCTATTCTTACATTTTAATAATGTATTCGCAAGATCCAAAAATTACCTTATTAAAATACCAACTATAGATGTAATTTAGTACTGGACAAGGTTATGCATGTAATGATTGGAGCACTCCTTCTTATAGGATATCTGAGTACAGACACATAAAAATAAAATCACAGATCATTGTAAAAGGAATACATTCCTTGATGTGTTGAGAGTCTTATATTCTAAAATATTCATCAGTTCACTTAAATTACATTAATTTTTTCCCATGAATTCTTGCAAATGTTAAATTTGTGTATATTGAAAATATTGAAACGTAAAATTGATACATTGAATAATTAGCCGTGTACTTATGTAAACATTTTGATGAGAAATAATATTGTTTTGTATTCCACACATCTAACAGCCAGACTTTCCTGGATCAACTGGGAAAATTTAGATGTGAATCCCAATAGACGAGATGTCTTGACTACCTACTCGATTCCCGACAATATCGACAACTATAATAAACATGTGTACTAAAAATAATTCTACATGTTAATATTGTACATATAATTATTGTTTATCCTTAGGATTTCGTTTATTGTTAATATATTATTATTGATTAATAAATTACAGTAAAAAGTAAAAGAAAATGTACCATTGATACTATCTTTATCAAACGCATCAACATATATTATAACATGGTGCTAACATAAACTACAGTAAATGCAATATTTGCTATGTACATTAGTTGCGTACCAAAGATAATCATTTGCGATAACGCGTCCAGATTACATGGTTATTAAATTATACTTTCCTCAGTACGTAAATATCAATATCGTCAGTGGCGTGTCATACATGTGTGCGATGTGTGCAAATGCCACGGGCCCTTGATTAGAGGGGCCCATTATTACTCAACGTCCCAAAAAAAAAAAAAAATTCAATTATGTAAGAAAAATTAAAAAGATTGTTCACAATTTCACAGAGTTCTCCTTTTCTCAATCTGATATCAATACATCATTGTCATAAATTTGCATTACATTTAATTATTTTGGTATATAAAAATACTTACTTTAAATTTGAATTTATGAACCTATATTTATATTATTTAGAATTAAAAAGTGAAGGGGGCCCTTTTTTACTTTTGCACAAGGGCCCATCTTTGGGATGAACCGCCACTGGATATCGTCTATATACAAATAACACTAGGTAGGTAATGAAATAAACTTTTACGTTTAGTATGTATTCGCACTTCCTACACCAGTTTTAGTATTGTATTACAACGATTAGTCTATATGTGAAAAACATTTTTATAATTTACAAATATTCCGTGTATTGTATACAATGCCCAGTCAGTGTTTACAATGACCAATTTTACCACTTGGATCGTAATATACATATGTAATGGTTATTTTATTATTGATAACTTATGACCAATGGTATTAGAAATTCTAACGTATGATGAAAACTAGTAACAATAAAGTTGTTGTAAGACAATTATAGAGCATTAAGTATTTTATGGAAGATGAGACGAATTGTATCGAATAAGAAAAAACTGGTATTATTTGCAGTTTATTTTATTTTTTTGGAAACCCATTTAAAATTGTTATTTTTTACAACTGTATTGTTTAAATATGAGTTTTAACAAATATCGTAATAATACAACAATAAAAAATGGTACTGACACAAGACTAATTTTAAATTACTTTTAAAATATAATTAAATATTTTTAAATTGTTGGATTTTAATTTTTCTTAAAATGTCATGAAAATTGCCCATACAAAACCCCTTAAAAATTGGGTGTGTATCGTCTTAGTAATTTATCCGATAGACGAGCTACGAGGTTAGCATGTATCCTATCTTACCATTTCCTTGTTGTGGATAAGTTTTTAAACCTAAATTATTGGTTATTTAGTACATATTATTATATATACATAGACATTTGACATAGTATGGTATAATACTCGTATAGTATAGTTTTCAAAAAAAAAAAAAACTCTTCAAGGAAGCACAGTTCAAGTATTCATCATTTAAAACAAATAAGGTGGTTCAAGTCGGTAAAAAATAACGTTTTTAGACCTTTCGTTGTGACAAAATAGCACGACTTGGCTGGTCCGATTTTAAATCTGTAAAAGCATAATATTGTTTGATATTTTTTCTAGGTTTTAATCGAGACGTTTTTCGAAATATGAATTTTTGACTTCGGTATGATTAAAAATTTCCATATTTTAAACATTTTTTACTTGTGTATATTTAAAGCGGAAATTCATATTTCGAAAAACACCTCAATTAAAACCTAGAAAATATGTCAAACAATCTTGTGCTTTTTATAGAGTTAAAATTGGACCAACCAAAGTCTCAAAATTTTGTCACAGCGAAAGCAACTTTTTGTTCAAAAAGTGATTTGGTATACGGCTTTATTTTCATTATTTTCACACTTGCAATTTATATTTAAACTATACGAATATAGATACAAGCCCAAGGAGTTTATTTATTAATTTATTATTAACTTTATTAACTTCAATGACCTCTCTGAATTTAAAATTTTGCCATTTACGATAAATTGCCTATATAATACTCCTTAGAAAATGACCGACTTGAACCCCCTTAAACATTTTTTTTTTTTTTTAAGAAAGCTCTCTGTCCCAATAATTTTTAATCAAAATAATCTAAGCGACTCACAAAAATTTTGGTAATTGGTTCGATTTTTACGCAAAACAAATGAAAAGACATTTTAAAATAATTTTAGTGTTAAAACACCTATAATATAATTGATAGAAATCAATATTTTGGATATAATCTTATAGGTGCTTATCAAATAATGTTTAAAAAAAAGTTAAAAGTTAATAACCAATGGGGAACAAAATAGTATTTTGTACCTTCAATAATGAGCTTAATATTTAGATGATTGTAAGCCCCCAATGAGGCTATCTCTGAAATTTTATCATGTACAAATTGTATAATAGGTGTTATAACTTTAAAATCAATTTAAAAAGCCATTTCATTTGTTTTGTGTAAACGTATTATTACGTATGACTACATATCATTGATAGATTTGTATTTTTCTTGAAATTTCTAAAAAAATTGCCTTTACAGAATACCTTAAAAATGAAGTGTACGACGTCCTCAGAGTTGTAGAAGTAGAGTACAAAGCAGTTTTTACATTTTTAAAAAAACATCAACATTATGCAATAATTAAAAATAGAACTGACATCGTACCATTTTTAAAACGTATATTTAGCTATTTTTAAACAGTACATTTTCATTTTTTTAAAATTCCTTAAATTTGCCTATACAGAAACCCTTGAAAATCGAGAATTGACGACCTCTTAAATGTAGTATTATATAATTTGAGGTAGAATTATTTTAATTGTTATCATTTTAGGTGTAGGCGCCTATAAGCCGGGTAGTTATACCTATACTCATTATACGCTCTTTCGGACATTTTAATTGGAAAATTTCCATGCTATGCATCGACGAGTTAGTAACAGAAGAAAGAATAAGTATTAATAATAGTATACAATTAAAATAAAGATAAGTATTTTGAAAAAAAAAACAATATTTTAATAAACTAAGGGATTAATTATTAGTGTATGTAATAATGGACCTGTAATATAATATGTGGTACGCATGCATAACCAATTACTAGGCGTAGATATGTACCAACATATACTAGTATTATGAAAATATTATTTAACTATTTTCTTTGACGTCGGTATTAAAATATAATATGGAAAGAGTACTAATTTTAGATTTGAAATTATTTGCATTATATGGGGTAGGCTATTTTAAAATGCCGATTTCCGGTTGACTTGCAGCGGGTCGTCGATGTTCTTACATATAGTCCCTGTTAATATTATTATTATTATTATTATTATATTGGTATATTTATAATTTATGAATATAGATATTATTAAAAGTTTAAATAAAATATAATATATATTTATACCCATTGTTGGCACATAATTTTTAAAAGCTATGTAATAGCGTAGACCTGCATAAGCGTATCGAGATTATTTACCTAGTTTTTATTCATTTGATTTTCAATCATGTTTTAAAAGGGATTAAAAATAGTCTTTTGTCAATACCATTTTTTATTGTCGTGTAATCATAATATTTGAAAAAGAAACATGTTACCACTCTTTTCATGTTTATCAACTTTAGAATATCATGGAAATATTAAATAAAAAAAAAATTATAAAGAAAAAAATTATCTAGTGCCCTACACAGCCGATTTAAAAAAGTGTATTTTTACACGTTAAATGAGTTGTTAAAAGAATTAATTTTTTTGATTTATTCAATAAACTATAAATTTTAAAAAACCAATATATATCGAGAAAAGGATAGGTATTTAGGGAACTAAATAATATATTTAGCTATAATTTTTTTTTATTTCGTATTCCCCACATCTCTATAAGCAGTCTTGTATAGTTAAGAAAGATATGTATAGTCTAGAAAGAGCTAGAAAAATAGTTTTTAATCTTTTGAACAAAACAATTTTTTAACACATTGTCTGTGGCATGTGTCGAATTTTGTGCGGCTATAATATTATGTACCTACTCGAAACTTATATAATACAATAATATAGTATATGTAATATTTATATACCTATACTATAATATACCAATTATATCATACAATAATTTTTATATGCCTATATAGTTAATTTTTTAATAGTTTAACTGTTGAATTAATTATTATATTTATATAACTGGATTGCCCATTTACCATTGTAGCCCATATAAAATTGTCGATGTATGGTTAGGTATGTAGGTATGTAGGTATGTAGACTTCATAGTTACAACTCATACAAGCAATGACAGTTAAATGTATAATACAATTACTATTATTTTTTTTTTTATTATTTGTTCACTTACTATTTGCAAGTAATATTAAAATATTGTTCAATATTTTCTTTTATATATGTTATTAATAATTATTATCTATGTATTTTTTTTTAAATAAACTGGAAGAATTCATATTATTTATTATTAAGTGTTTATGCATTTTCCTTGAGAAGATGGGTCCTATTGAACATATTATATAGCATTACATGAGTACATAATATGTATGAGACCAACATTTCAATATGAAATTGTTAACCATTTAATTGAAATAACTAGTTAAATTAAATTGAAAACAATTCTATTCCCACATTTGTTGTCTCTGTCTGATACATAAGAAACGTAGTAAAATCAAGTATTATATGTAAAATATATTTGATTATTGATTGATTTTTAGATATAATGACCAATTATAAAAAATAATATAATTTGTGTTTTGTTGGAATAATTTTTTGATACATTATTTTTTAAGAAAAATATTTAAAATTGTATATGCAAATTTGTATACTTAGTACCTACACTTATAATAAACATTAAATTTGATTTATTGAAAAAAATAAATCCAAAAAAATAAAGATCATATTATTTTCATTATCTTATATATAATAGGTCATCATATCTAAAATTCAACCAATCCCCTAAAATATTTTAAATACGAAACCTAATGTTCTGTATGTGCCAGATGGAGATCACAAATGCGGGTATAGCGTCATCATAAGGATAACCTTTTCATGTAGATTGTAGGTACTTTTAATTTTTGTCTAAGTAATCTGTATGTCAATTTAAAATTTTTTTTCCAGTGTTAGTTTGTAAAAAGTAAATAAAATTTTTCCTATAAAGGTTATAACAATAATATAATTTATAATTCTTCTAATCTTTGTGAGGTATACTATACAAATTTTATTTTTTCTTAATATTATGATCAAAATGTTAAAAAGTATTACTATTAATGTAATTAAATTTCATATTTGAAATTAATAAGAACCGATATATATAAAAAAATTTTAACCTGTACCAAAACATTACCGCTAAATTTATTCTCCAAGAACCGGAACCGGAATTAGTACCGAAAAAAGCAAAAGGCTCCAGTCCTTGGTAGGTACTGGTTTTTAAAAATATCAAAAATGGTTTTCAACAACTTATAAATCGTATAAAAATGTGAATATCAAGTCTGTCAGATTTGTCGTAACAATGTTGATAGTTATCGTTTGTTTTTTGTTCGTACCCCTATTACTAAAATATTTATTAGTTATTATAAATTATAAATACATTTACATGTTACCATTGAAAATTTGTATGTGTGACATCCTTTTAAATATTATACATGGTGTTTCACGAAAATCTGACAAATTTAAAAACACAAATTAAATATTTCTAAATTAATTTTTAGAAATTTAAATTATATTAATTTTATATTTAATTATATATTTTTTTTAAATTTCAAAGATAGCTATTTTATAACTTATAGACTATAGTTGTTAAAATGTATAACTATAATTTATCAACAAATTATGCGACACGTATTCAAAAAACTTATTATTAGAAAATATCGGGAGTGCGTAATATACAGGAAAATTTTCTTTAGGAACAAAAATATTCAGGAAATTATTTACTAGGGATAATTTTATCATGGAAACAATCGTTAATAGTAAAAATAAGTTACAGAAAATAAAATTGAGGAAACTATATTTGAGGGGAAAATCTCAGAGGAAAATTATTTTTAGGAATTTAATATTGAAGACAATTTTACATATAAATAAGGAAAAAAACTTTTTGGGAAAATAATACGTTGGAATTGAATAGTTGAGAAAATATTACACGGGAAAATAAATCGTAGGAATTAAAATACCAGGAAAATATTTAGACGGAAAAATAATATATAACAATTTAATAACTAGGAAAATTTTTACACGGGAACGTAATATTCAGGAAACAGTTAAGTTTAATAATAATTCTACGCAGCCACCGAAAATATCAAGTTAGATATGTTTTGAATATTGTTGTCGTACAGCAGCATAAGAAAAACAATCTGTTGTGTGTTAGATCTGGACCAATGTCTATACATTTTAGCATGTTTTAGTCATTTGTGACTTATAATTTAATCATCGTTTTAATTTGATTTCATTGCCGTAAGAATTACCAAACTCAATGACCATCCTATCCATTATTTTTATTATTATAATATTACATAAATTATGATTAATATTCTACTATCAACAGAAATAATAATCCATTGATTAATCTACGCCAAAAACGTTTGTTTTGAAAGAAGAGGTAAAAATAGTACAAAAAAAAACTATGAATTTTTCTAAAATTTGCGTATACCCTATTATATATATTTCCTTCCAGAACCTTCTTGAACTTTCTTAAAAATGTAAATAAGCAAAAAAAAATTCATCAACTTGTTTCTTAGATGAATATATAGATAACATATACTCTTACAAAATACTTATTTGAAAACGTATAATAAGAAGAAAGGTCCAACTATTCAATATACCTCTAAAAAATAAGTACCTACCTATAAAAAAAAAATGAATCTAAAATATTCTAAGCATGTTTTTTTGTTGATTTACCTTGTTAATGTTTGTATTTCGCGTCGTTTATACATCGTTGGTTAATCGTTATAATCATCGAGATCGTCTGAATCATTTAACGGCCGTTTCCGTTTTCCGTACATAGCCGGGTCTTTAGCCCAGTTCATTAGGCCATGATTGCATATGCAGTCTTTGCTACATTTTGACAATTTCCACAAAATGTTCAATCAATACACTAATAAATAATACAAACATTATTTTAAATAAATCATAAGACATTTGTGTATTGAAATCCTGTGGATTTTTCTAATATTATTCAATCAGAATAAATCAAACGCATTTTGTATAATGTACTTGTATGAAAAATTCTTTTTGACATTATTTTTATCTCTAATATTGGGAAAAAATTCACTCGATTTCTATAACTATACGCATTGTAGTAAAAAAAGAATGTACAAATTATTCAAGAATATTAAGATAAAAAGAAGCCATCCCGTCTAAACTTGAGGACACAAGCCAAGATATTATACGAGTGTTGGGAATCTAATAAAACTGCAATATCCGTAATGTATATTATCGAAAAAATCGGTAATGTTTAAATTTTTAAAATAATATCTATCTCGTTAACCAAATCAACTTGTAGGTATAGTGACAAAACCTATCTATAGTTACTCGGACGGTTTATATTTGTTTATTAATTTTTGTTGACTTTATTATCATTATATTGCGAGTTGTGAATTATTTTCAAGACAACTGAAACGATTTCATTTTAAAAGTGAAATATATCTTAAGCTTACGATTATTACCCGATAATTCATAATATACGAGTTGAAATAAATTGCGCCGCATCGCATAAAATACTAAAGATTCGCGAGTAGTTTTTGTTGACAATATAATTTTGGACGTTATCAATAATTTTCGAAACCCGTTTAAAGTTTAAAATACGCGTGTAAATTGTATTTCCAAGTGTTTACATACTCGATTTGAAGCAATGTCATATCTATTGTCGTGGCGTGTACCGGCTGATTTATGGTTTCTGTAATGTAATATTATGTACAGTGTATTTTTAATTATTGAAATTCGTGATAGGATATATTATTCGCAAATTATAATAATATATTACAGATAATATTACAGACTTACTTACAATAATGCTAGAAATTCTCAGATTTTATACAAACGTTTTGACACGGAACAAATATATTCAATAAAATAATTGAAACGTATAGGTACATATAATATGGAGTGTACACTGTACACTGTACAGAAATTTAGACGGAAAAAAAAGTGGACGTAATAATTCATCAGTATCACGACCAAGGATTGATCGTTGAATGAATGATTTTCGATTTGCGTACATTAGAAAAAGATACACGATGTTACGGGTTTTCTATGGATACCTACGTACAAATAACGTAAACAGTAACGTATAATGGCCAGTAAGACTATTCGGTTTTTTTTTTTTATTTATTTAAAATATAAATTATAATAATTAGGTAGTTAAAAGTATGATAAAAACAAAAAAAAAACATTCTTTATTGCAAGAAAATAAAAAAGGTTATACCTATCGAGGATTATAATTTTTTTAGGAAAAATTCTTTAGAAAGGGCACAAGTTATAATTTATAGATAGATTCTCTGTGCTCTTAACAAATATCTATTATATAGCGACTCTGGTGTACGGTACATAATTTTCAAGTCTTAAGCTAAATGTTTTACGAATAACCTCAAAAATTTATAATACAATTTTAAAAGGGTTAATTTTAGAAGTATTCGTTAATAGAGCGGATAAATCATGTGATAAATTCCGATATTTTTTACCATTACCCGACAGTTAATATAATAATATCGAGAAAATTTTGAAACTCAATCTGAGGTAAAATCAAGTATAGTCAGGGCCGGCGCTAAGAAATATTAGTGGGGGGGGGGGGTGTAATGCCGACTACAAAATACTAAAATACTGTTTCAAAACGTGTAAATAAGCAAAAA